>VZTG01000673.1:1902209-1917207 GCA_013397845.1 Melanocharis versteri | reverse complement strand
TTTTTTTTTTTTTTTTGCAGTGCATTTAGACCTTTTTTTCCCCTCACTGCTCAGTGACTATGGAAGCAGGAGGCACAATACCGCTTATTTTTCCATTTCCTCTGTTTCCTACGAACCAGCCCTAATTTGACCAAATAGCCGAGGCGAAGTGGCCTCTGCCCGCCGCTGCCCTGGCACACCAGAGCCCCGACCGCTGCCTCTAAACTAGGAGCTTTACTAGTTGCGAGGCATTTAAAGTAAGCTTTAGGGTAGAAAAGCTCTTGCCAAGCTTCGACCCTGGGGAATATTGGGCAAAACGAGAGCTCCTTCTATCCAGCTCCCAGGGTGGCTCTGGAAGTGGCCATCCTGACAGCCACCTCACCCCCCGCTCTGCTCCCCTCCAAAGGCAAGTGCACCTCCCTTTCCGCCCTGTGGGCACCACGGCGGGGGTTTCGCCCCTCGAGCGGCCCCCAGCCGAATTTCCCAAGGGTCAAATCCCGACAGGAGTGCGCGGCGGGCCGGGGGTGAGCTCTCCGGCCGGCCCGTGTCCGGGGCGCACCGGCTCTGCTCCGGCTCCGAGAGCAGCCGCTGCGCCGGGGCCGGCAGCGGGTCGGGTACATTTAAACAAATAGGAAAAAGAAAAAAACAAACCCAAAAAATAAAAATAAAAAATCCCGGGGATTTTGTGAAAAATCACCGCCGGGCCGGCGTCACTGCCGGGGAATTGCTTTCCCGAGGGCGGGTTGCTCGCTCGCCCGGGGCCCGGGTTGCGGCGGGGCCGCGCTGCGCTGCGCGGGGCTACACCGGGCTCCGCGCCCGCCTGCGGCCGTGCCCCACCGCCTCTCCCCTCTGCTCCTGCCCCCAGAGCTGCTGGAGGACCTGTCCGAGAGCCGGGAGTGCGTCAACTGCGGCTCCATCCAGACCCCGCTGTGGAGGAGGGACGGCACGGGGCACTACCTGTGCAACGCCTGCGGGCTCTACACCAAAATGAACGGCCTCAGCCGGCCCCTCATCAAGCCCCAAAAAAGAGTGGTGAGTCGGGAGGGAGGGGAGGAAGTGGGCGAGAAGAGCTGCGCCCCAAGGAACCCTAGTCAGTGCCGGCCAGGGAGAAACTGGGGGCAAGGACGGGGGAGAGCAATCAGTGTCTTAGCCTGGTGATCCTCTTGGCTGCAAAACCGAAGTGGGGCTCCTGACCGGGTTTGCAGGCCAAACTGGTCACAGTGAGGGGCGACAGGGCTGGCAGCCTTTTGGGAACTGCTTTGGACCCACTTCCAGGCTCTGAGATCGCAAAATCTCTCTCTGCCCCCTCGTAAGCTGCACAACAGGCATGGGCCAGCCTGGCTTTTTGAGCTATGAACCTCATCTGTGAGGGGGATTTGGTAGCTTGGAAGAAATTTGTGCTGGTGATGTTGGACATTTCCAACAGAAGAAAGAAAAAAAAAAAATCAAGGTTGGAAAATGTTTGTTCAGAGGGCTAGGAATTTCTCCAGACCTGCTTTGTTTGCTGAGAGCTCGATCCTTGGGAATGTAAGCAAGTTTTGTATATAATTCAAAGAAAACCAATTGTTTAAACAATGATAATAGCCTTTGTTTTGTTTTACTCCTAAGAAATGAGCGGCAATTTTTCTAAAAATATACTCCTAAAACTAGGGGGGGAAATAAATAGCACAAACCAGAACCCCTGTTTATAACTCAGGCTGGCACTGAATAGGCAAGGAGAAAATTTAACAAGCGGGAACTGCACATTATGTTTAGCAAATCTGGGTGGAGGTCAGCGGACAGAAAGAATACGCTCTTTGGTAATGGCTGTTACCAAGCGAGCCACAATAAATCACGCCAGTATAATCCAAGCTGATGTTTGGACCCTTGTGTATGGAGACAGTGTATCAAACCCATCAGCCTTTCAAGCCCCTTTCAATCATACCAGCTGCTTTGCTCCATGCCTGTTTTCCTTGCCTTAAAACACCTACTGTTCTTTATTTCACAACCATTTGAATTTAGTGCCCTTACGGGAGCGAGGAGAAACAAGACCCAAACACATGATGATCAGAGCAGACAGTAAGCGCTTGGGAACCAAACCACCTCTTCTTAGAGACCTTTCTTTAAGCCAAAGAGTTCATTTAACTTTAAGCCAGAGGTTTATTGCTGCTAGGTGCCTGTTTTTTCTAGCTAGTCGTCCAGTAAATTTCATGACACAAGGTGTTATCTCATTAGCGGGGACAGACGCAGCGGAGGGGCCAGATCTGCCAATTGTCTCAAGCGTCAGAGCCCGACTGGCTGTGACACCCTGGCCCAAGGCAGATTTCAAGCAGCTGACACTCGGTTCTAGCATTTCTGTGTTCCTTTTTCCTTTTTTTTCTTTTTTGAGGGAGGGGTGGGGGTGAGAAGACTAAAGCAGAGTCAAACTATAGCCCGATTTCAGTCTGACACCTCAGCGAAATAACTCTGAAATAGCTCTGTGTAACAATCCCTACCAAGTACCCTGGCCATAACTATAAATCAACCATGACTCTGTGTTCATACAGTTGGAAATATGTAGGTGAGAAGGGAAAATGTTTTGAAAACGCTAAACATGTTTAGATTGCCCCAAAGTTTCTGATAAAATTCCTGCATCAGAAAAGTCGTTTTAGCTTCAAAACATGCCAAAACTCCATGTCTGTTTAGATACGGGAATGAGCAAACGCTGTTGAAATAAAATGTATGATGGTTTAGACCAGGCTGCATAGGAAAGAGAAAAATTTAACAGAGTGAGACAGCTGACAGCATTTCACTTGCAGAGAAAGAAAATGAAGCTTTCTTTGACTCAACGTGATCACGTAAAACACATATTGAGTCGAGGGCGCAGTTTGAGCGCTGCGTGCGTACATATTTAACAACTAGGTCAAAAATTCTGTTTTCATGGGACTTGGATTTTTAAGATTAAAAATTGTATTTGTGTACTTCAGCCTATATTACACTTGGCTGGGTGGTTTGGGTTGTTTTTTTTTTCTGCGCAGTTAATAATGGATTACTGATTCAAGATTACAAAATTTGTATTTAATCTGGAGCTCTTTCTGTGCTGTGGTGTAAAATGACGGCTTACTGCTAAAGACACTCGAACAGACAATATTAAAGAAACTCAGTTAATACTCTGGAATATTCTTCATTCTCAAAACATTTTTATCGGTTTCCCCAGTGGCAGGCAGCCCTGTGGTATCAAAGGTGACCCAGTTATGTCTAACAACCCAGCAGTAAATGATTCAAGGGGAAGGGCATTGTACCCTTAAGTTAGTAATTTCAGTTATGGGCACTTTATAGTCAGAATAAGATTAATGCAATCCTCTAAAACTGACTTCTCCATGTAAACTTGTTCAGCTGCCAGACACAGAGCTAGGCACAGATTTTTTTTATATTTTTTGACAATGCGATACTTTGAAAAAGACTAGATTTATGATGTAGCTGGAATTCTTTGCTTGTGATGAACGTAAAAGAGATCACTTGTTACAGAGACTTTTATAACCCATTCACCTTCATTTCACATGTTTATGAGGACTGCCTTCACTTATGATATACAGCCTGTGGCCATAAAGCTCTGGGTTATACGGTTATTTCTGATACAGAGTTGCTTCATCTTGGCTCCAAACTCCACGGAAGAGTGTCATAAATGGCTTGTTTGCAGCGGGAACCTTGTTGTCACCCACCAGCTTTTCTGCTGGCCAAGGGGAGGCTCTGCTCTGTAAAACACGCTTCCAAGGCGTGTTGTTTTTGCATGAGGATAAAATGGGTGATGATAAAAAATCTTTTTATGAAAGTAATGCTGTTGTATCTGTCACCCCTGGGATGTCCAGGAAAGTTTTCCCCGATGTGGTGCCACCGAGGGCAGGTGATTAAAGTGGCTGATTTTTCCGATGAGTCAGGAGTATCAGTGGCAGGATCAGAGCTGCCTCTTCACCTACCATACAGGGGAGAGGGCACTCAACTGGCTGGAGAGGCAGCACAGGAGTGATATGCCTTCTCTTCAGCTCGATGGAGCTGTAGTGGAGATATTTCCTAGCTGTCCTGCTGGAAAAAGAACCAGTACCTGGTGGTCTGAACAGATTTCTCCAGGTCACCAGCTCCCAAATGAGAATTTTGCCTTTGCTGCGACTACCCAGAGTTGCGAGACTCTCAGTACCTCTTCACACCATCTTTCCACTCTCTGCTATGAGGATAATTCTGTTCTAATTCTGTGCTGTTGCTGACAGACGCTATAAAAAATATCTCCTACCATCCCCGCCATGTGTTAAAGGACTTTTTACGAACCATAAAGACATAAATCACTCGCTCCTGCCCGCCTGTTTATGCCCGTGTTTGCCTGTGCTTGCCTCCAGCCTTCGTCGCGGCGGATGGGCTTGTCCTGTGCCAACTGCCACACCACGACCACCACCCTGTGGCGCAGGAACGCCGAGGGCGAGCCCGTCTGCAATGCCTGCGGCCTCTACATGAAGCTCCATGGGGTGAGTGGCTGCTTCACCCAGGGGGATCCCCTGCCGCCTCTGATGCCGCTTTGGGGAAGGGGCGGTCCTCAAAAAAACGACGAGCAGATGCACAAAACAACAGAAAAATGTGTGGCATTAGAAAATGGTTGTACTGTTTTAGTTTGTTACGCTTTTGACAAGTTATGTGTTTGCCACTGTAGCTCTCTCAACAGATTTCTATAAAGAAACCACCTCTGGATGAGCAGCAGAGGTGGTTTTGCCACTGGGGTTTAAACCAGCACTTCAGTGGGGAAAAAAATCCCTAGACCATTAATGAGACAGTTTTTCATGGACAGACATAGCTATGCCAGCAAAACTTAAAGTGTAATTCAAGCCATAGCTATGCCAGCAAAACTTTAAATGCAATTTCAGCCTTTGTTAGGCAATAACAGAGTAAGAAAAAAGCTCTGTCCTGAATGTGATGGAGCATATTTTGGGCGAGACCCCTATGGATTGTGTTACAGTCAAGCATAAGTGTTCGAAGAGCAAGGGCATTAGGAATGATTGAGACATGGTCTAGGATTCAATAAAATGTAAATTATGTCACAGATTTAAACATTATAATGATAGAAAACACATGATTTGTCTTTCCCCACAATGGTGTTAAAATATATTTTAAGCCAATGTTTTTGTGTAGTGATTATCATTGTGATGAACACAAAGATGATTTTTGAGCACATTTAAATATAAATTTATCCCTATAAATATAAATTTATCCCTATAAATATAAATGTAGGTACCATATGGCTGTATTATGGGCAGAACTGCTTATAGGAGCAAATACTAAGTCAGTTCTTCTGTTCTAAAGCTTCTGTCCTAAGACATTTACTCATGATGATCAAGTTTGCATAGCTGATCCATTGAGAAAGAAGGATTTTTTTTTTCATATACATTATTTCTTCCCAGAATCAGACACTGGATGTAATTCCTAACTGACTGGAATAAGGAATCAATGATTGGATATACCCTATCCAATTTAATTTCTTATGGCTTACTGCCAAATGATGCTGGTTTTCCCTAGTTCTGTGCTGTTTTCCTGTGGATTGACTGAGAGGTTGAAAAAGCTGTCAAGTTTGCATCGAGAAAAAAAAGTTTGCCTACTTTCTTAATTCAGCTAAAACTCCCCTTGAATCAAACTATTGTTTTGCCCAAATAAAATACAAACATTTTTTAGAATTAGTACTGTGACACAGAAAAAACTGACTTGCTATACAGGCATTTTCAACACTACATGTGGTCTTGCAGTGTATTTTGATTTTTGATATTAGAGTACATACGCAACTCTGTGATTGGTGTGGAAATTTATTTTTTCAGGTTCCTCGGCCTCTTGCTATGAAAAAAGAAGGAATTCAGACGAGGAAGCGAAAACCTAAGAATATAAATAAATCAAAGGCATGCTCTGGTAAATATAAAATATAAGAAAGCGTAGCTGCACTAGTTTGTAGTTGTTTTGGTTTTTTGCTGGTTTGGTTTTTTTTTTCTTCTTCTCTGTCTGGAAAATACTTATTTTTAATACCAATTCCCAATTTTTCAGGTAACAGTACTACTGCAGTTCCTATGACTCCGACATCCACGTCTTCTACTAACTCAGACGACTGTAGCAAAACTGCTTCTCCCAGCGCACAGACTGCAGCCTCCGGGGTAAGTGTCCGTATCTGAAAGCAGGCTGATCACTGGGCAATGTTATCACAGCTTTTATCTTATCTAGCAGAACAATAATCTAAACAAACTTTCCAGTTTTGTTAGCTGATACTAGAACAAGATTTTCGGAGGATATTACATATAGCTGTAAACAGAACGACAAGCTGAAGTACTTTGCAAACCTTCTTGATTAAGATCTATATAATTTTTATGATTGTTAGCCACAGCTTAAACGCAGACATATTGTTTTTAAATAGTCAGGTTCTTTCATTTCAAAGGTTTTCTTTTGGACAAAAGACAATAAAACATGCCCAACTGATCCTTTCAAGAAACAATTGTGCATGTACCCCTTTCATTTGTAAATGATCTGATAAGAATTTGTAATTCAAGGCACTGCTGGTTTATATATATATTTATATATATATATAGAGACAGATTTTTATGCATTATCCCAGCTGGTAAAACCCAGCAAAACATTATCTTGCTGTGCTAAGTGAATCATAAAGGCTTTTGTTTTAAACTAAAACGTGCAATTAAACCCTGATCCAAACCCAGCTGAAATCAGGCTGGAGCACCCTACTGATTGCAGTGCACAGGGGTTCAGCCTTCTCCCCGTAGAGGGCTCTTCAGGGGCCAGATGCTTGGCATCTGGCAGCACCAAGCTCCAGAGGAGCACCTGAGGAGTGCTGATCATCCCCTGCTTTAGTTTTGATCCTTATTTTACACCATATACTCCAATCATCTCAAACTTCCTTTCTTCACTCAGCTAGCATGTGTGATAAATACTACTGCTGAAGTTGAGAAGCTTAATGCAGATTAATTTCTAACCCCTTGGCTCTACGTATCCATATCCACACTCACTTCTCAGCCTTCTGTATCCCTTTATCTGCCACATCATTTCTTTGAGAAGCTTTCCTAATGTGGCTTTCTTTAGTTTTTTATTAATGAAAAGAAGACATTGTTTATAATAGCTCTTTTTCAGTATGTCTTGGTGTTCCCAACATCCAAATTACTTTCAATAGTTTAATTTCTGATGTACAAAGTTTCATTGTAGAAGGGGAGGAAAAACCCATTTTTTAGCAAATGCGATTGTTTGTGGACTGACAGGGCCACCCAATTTCAGAGGCACTGGCTTTTGGGTTTGGATCCTGTGAGACTAGGATATTAGTAAAAGGGCTTGTCTTTGACATGAGAAAACCCTGTCAGTCCAGTAAAATAAACAGATCACATCAAAAAAAAGAGAAACACTAAGAGAAAAGTGAACCATTGCAGTTTCAGAATTCGGTTTCAGACTCCCCCAAGGAACTACTATGCACTGTTTTAGGCTCTCCCTTGATATCTGCAAAGGAAAAAACATAGTTAAATTTTCCTTGCATTACCTTAAGCAGGACTAGTGATGCTGAGCAATGTGGTGAGATTTGTGTAATGGATAGAAATGGAAGCACAATCCCAGCCGAGACTGAGGCAGCACAGCCGCGTGCTGCTCGAGGAAGGAGAGGCCATACAGACGAGATCTTGTTTCCACTACGCTGCTGCCTTCTCAGCTGGCTGAAACCTGACTTCCTTTCTGCAGTATTTCTCCCTAGAAGGGCACATCAAACATGTTACTAATAATCTTATTGCTACAATTTTAGTAGTACCATTTTTAATATGGTTGTGCCAGATGGAGTTGTGTGGGTACCAGAGGAGGGTGGTGTAGGGGCATGGACTGTGGGCTAAAAGACTCCTTGAGAGCTGTTAGCAACAAAGAGCAACTCCCAGGAGGGACCCTGAGGCTGCTCTTAGTTACATGCGGCATCCCCAGTGACATGACTTCAGTTCTCCCTGATTTTTCCATAGTAGATCAGGCTGGGAGAGGACACCTGCACAACAGCTGGGAAAATCTGTCCCCTTATATCCAGCAGGCAGCACGGTAACATCTGCACGGCCTTTTCCCCACCATGATTTGATCAGATGTGCCTTGCATATGCAAAGTACTTGCAAATACCCCCTTGTGAAAGATTTCAGTGAAAGGAAGTGATGGAGAGCGACTGTGACTTGTGCTGAAGAGAGGAGGTTGCAGCAGCAACCAGACGTATGGGCATCCCTCTGACTCCATCCCAAATTATGTGAAGAGCTACTGATCTCCCACCCCTGTGCCCCAGTCCCAGATGTATGTAAACGAAAAGAGGGTTTGCAGGGGAGCAGTTGTCAGGACATGTCATGGGCATGGTCATATCCTTCACTTGGGCTCCTGGCTTTGCCCAAGCATCTGTAATTCAAAGGGATGAGGACCTGGCAGACTGGACGTTTAAAAGAGAAAGTGGTGGCTGTTAAGACCGGCTCTCGTTGTCCCAGACATCATTTGGGAACATGATCTCTAGTGGCAAAGGATGCAAAATCATTTCTAAAGGATATAAATCCTATGGAAGGGACTGAGCACTTATAAAGCCCATTTAAGTTGTCGTGAGTGAAGGCATGCCAGCATTTTAGAGCAAGGCAGCCTGTAACCTAATCACATGCTGAAGCAAAGATGCTCTGCTAGACTTCTGTTTTCCTTCATTATTTTTTCTTTTTCCTTTTGAGTTGTTCCATTGATAGATCAAAGGTTTGTAATTATTTCTAGAATAGGCAATGGCTTTGCACAAGGAGAATAAACTTCTCCAGCTCATGTCAGGGGGGAAAAAACAAACCCTCAGATGGATGAATCCAGGCTCTGTAATCTTTGGTCACTTTAACAAGACCGGTGTTGATTCCTGACAGTGGTGCTGGTGAAGTTGCCGAAAAACAGGCACCTGCTTGAATAGTGAACCTGGCTCGTTCCCCGTGTGTTACACAATGGGCATGGCAACTTGTTTTTGTTTTGCTCTGTTTTTGCTTCTCTAGTCTTTATTCTGCAAAGAGGGGGAAAATGCCAAATTGACATTAGGCAGAGAAATCGGATGACGTTTTAGAAACTGTTGTGTGAAATTCACAGCAATGTTGTTGCTAAATGAAACAGAGAAATGAATTCCTCTACTGGTACAAAAGCAATTTATTATGCCTTTTGTGGGAGGCTGCCAAAAAAGTTTCCAGTTATGTAGAAATCTAATGGAAATGAAATTCAGCAGAATTCATTTGTGTCAGCAACATTCACTTTTTGCCCTACCTTTCTTTATCTCTTTTAAAGTAAAATAAAGAAGGGAGGGCAGAAAAAGAGGAGGGCAGCAATTACTCTTGGCAATGTCTTTGAGACTATCCATTTCATGAAGAGAATCTTATATGATGCCAATTCTGAGACAAATTAGAGAGAACCTTAAATGTTGATTTTACGTTCTAGCTGAAGTTTAAACATTTAAGAGATACAATTAATGAATTGCTGTGGGGGCAAAGTTGACTTCAAACATCCCAAAATGTAGAAGTGTTTGGATCGGAGATATTTCGTTGTCCTATTGTAAAGGGGCTATTTGCCAAATTCACATCTGGATCTAGGATTTAGGCCTATTTCTGTTTTCCTAAGCAGTATAAGTACTGGGTGTCCTGTGTTACTAATATGGAAAGGGTCCAGCTGCATGATATATGAAGTTGCCTTACGTCCCCATAAAAAGAAGATTTGAAGGTTTCAGACAGCCTGCATCTGCATCTATACCTGCTCTCCCTTTGATGCTGCTGAAACTGTGCAGGGAAAAGCTCCACCAAATAAATTGCTAAACGAAGGGCAGGGTCTGCAGTGCAAACCTATCCATTTCCATGCAGGGGCTCCAACAAGTGTGATAACCAGAAGGACTTTATTCCCTTATTAGGATAAAAGGCAGTATGAAACCTGCTGTAAAATCTGCTTTTTATGGCAGGACATAGAGGCTCCTTGAGCCACAACTGATGTCAGAAAAGGCTCAGTAGCACCAGGGGAACTCTTCTTTCAGAAGACTTTTCTGGGTCCTTTTCCTCCAGTTCGGAGTTTTCTCAGAAGGACCATGATCTCACACCACAGAAAAACTTAGGAGGTAAAACTAGTGCTTACTTCCCTTGGAGGTTTACCTTGGGAACTGGTTCAGGACTGGCTCTTCAGTCTTGTAGGGTGGGAAGTGAGAGAGCTGACTGAGATGGCCTCAGCATGTGGTGAGCTCACAGGAAAATGCGGTTTTAATTGTCTCCAAAATGCTGGACAAATGGGGCTGGATTAACTGAATGGCCTCTCCTGCATTTGCTTTCTTTTTTTTCTGTCTGAGGGAGATTCATGAGCTGGTTAGAGGTGGTGTTGTTTGCTCCTGTTTAGGCAGTAAATTGGTAGGACATCCATGCTGGCTACTGGGAAATCAGCCTCCATAGAGTATGTCCCAGAGTCTGAATGAAACAGAGATTCAACCTCTTAACCTGGATATTGGGAAGTTGGATGTCCAGGGGTCCTTCAGATTATCTGATGATAAGATTTCAGTTGGTATGGAATAATTTTGTAGGTGTTGGGACAGAGTTTCCATGAGAAAAGCTCACCAGCATGGTTGGTAGGACTTTCACCTGGAAAATGGGAACACGGTGCCTCAGTCCCGGTATGAGTAAATATTTATCTAAACCAGGTGGAATAAGATCAACAGGAGGCATGAGGAACGTGGCAACCTAAAATACCAAAGAGCGTGGCAGACAGGGCAGTATGCTGGGAGATCCGATACTCTAGACTCAAATTTAAATCTTTCTTCGTTTCCTACTTTCCGCATCAGTCCTCACTCCTGGGCAAAATGGGATGCTGCTTTCTTCTCCCCACTCAGTTTCATACATTGAGTCTTTTTCTTTGACACTGAGTCATTTTCTTTGCTCTGTCTATATGTATCCAAAAGAAAGCATTTCATTTTTACATCAAACAGAAGGAAGCAATCCAGCTTTTTTGTTTCATTGGGGAAAAGCAAGGAAAAAGTATTTTTGCTTCTATCCCAAAATTCTATATGCATATGGACGCATACCTTTTGCTTGGTTTTGTTTTATTGCCAAAGCAATAAAGCCAGTTACTCATACAGCCCTTGACAGCAGTGGGTCATCAGTTTTCCAAGCCATGCTGGAAGTTGCCTCCCTTAGGAAATTAATGAAGTATTAACCACAGATTTATGTTGCTATAATACAAAGGAGAGATTAGAAGATATGTAAACTTACACGTCTGCAGTATAAACAGAAGGATCAATTGGACTAGCAAGAAATGACAACTTTGTGTACTAAGAGGGTCGTTACATCAGTGAAAAAAGCCGTCATTTTGCAGTGCCAAGACTCACTCTTCAGATTCCAGGGAGTGACAGTGTTGGGAAAACGTGCTCTTTGTGGGGATGGAAGTTACTGCAGGGAGGCTGAGGATGGAAAATTAGACTCCACCGGTTTGCCACAATACTTCATATGTGAAAGAAGTCTTTGCAAGTGTATTTTAACTGACTGTGGATATCATTTAAGTGTTGCGAAAGTAAACTAGGCTAACTAAGGAGGAAGAGAGTCTCAGCTGAGACTCAGCTTATTGCTGACTTGGTGTAATGTCCAAAATTCATGGAGCATTTTGAATGTGTCAAGTGGATAGAGCAAAGGTCTATCTGATAGATCAAAGGTCTAGATCAAGGCCCTTCGCCACCCCCTCCAGCTGTCCTTGCCCAGTGCATTTCCCTCTTGGCTGCGGAGGTGTGGGGGAAGGCCAGAGGGGAAAGTGTCCATCCCCTCTCCCTGCTCTCTGTGGTGGGCAGACGGTGCAGGAAGGAGTGGGTGGAAGAAAGCAGGAGTCTTTCAGCCAGAGCTGCTGCTGCTGTTGCCTGAGTGCTGGCCAGGACAGCCTGAGCAGCCTGGTTTTTATCTGGAGCAGCTTTAGTGGGGGTAAATTCGTCTCTAAGGTGCTGATGGCAGGTTTGGGTAAAATCTAGCTGTCTCTGTGGCTCTGGCAGAGGTCTTCCTCTGTACATGGTGGGCAGGCCCTCTGCAGAAAGGCCACCTCTGAGACAGACAACCTGCCTGGGGGCTGTCTCATGACCAGCTCCTCCTGGTTTGGGTAAAAAGAAGAACCCTTGCAGATACAAACACAACCTCCCTGTTTGTTTGGGAGGCAAGCTCTTCCCAGTGGGCTTCATTCATTTTTTCCTCTGGAAGCAGACCTTCAGGTAATTATCTATGCTATTATTAGATTTTACCAATAAAAATAAAGGCATTACCCCTTTATTGATAGAGCCAATAGCTGTGAATTAGACCTCACTGACTTCATCAGCATTGTTCAGCTTATTTACTTCAGCAAAAAAAAGTCCTGTGATAATTAAGTGCAACTTCTGTCATCTTTCACCCCTTAAAGCTGGCAAAGTAAGAGCAAAGGTAGGGAGGCTCAGGAACTGAACTGTGATTCCGTCACGTCCTTTTCATGAACTAAAGTTTGTTTTCCATGTCTCACTTTGGGACCTGCCCAAGCTGCCTGGATTTGTCATGACATTACCGGGGTGGAGTTTCCAGGCCTGGCAGTCCTGCCCGGGTCCTGCCCGTCCTGGCTCAGCAGAGCCAGAATCCGGCCTTGGACAGGCAGGGATGGGCAGTCTTCAAACAGGACATGCCTCCATGTCCTCCCTTCTGGGGTGCCCAAGGGAGGAGTACCTGATAACCCCATATGGAAACTGTGGGTCCCTGCACCCCACCTTTGCAGGGCTGAATCAGGAAAAGGTGAATTACACTTTCCAAGCCCGGAAAAAACAGGCACTGATAAGATATTTGCCTACCAGAACAGCAGTGGCAAATATGGGCAAACGGGAACCTTTCAAAGCAGCTCCTAGTATTTTTAGCTCAGGTTCAGCAAACACTGCTCAACACTAATTTAAAGCCTTCTTCCACTGTGGGGAGACTGAAGCTGTTAAAAACTATGTCTTTTGTGCTAACAGAAATCTGTTTGAGGTATTAGAAAGAAAAGGAAGGCTTTGAAAAGCTAGGCTGATGCAAGATCAAAACTGTACACAAAGGGTAGCATGGAACCCGCCTCACTGAATTCTCCATGCACAGTCGTGGGGAAAGAGGATACAGAGATTCATTGTCACTGATTGGCAACTGTATGTTCAAGGGAGTGATAAAACTTATTTCTTAGGATTAGAGCTGTTTCAGCTGGTTTTGGGGGACAGATAGGTGGTTTTTTTCCTTCCTTCTCTGCATTTCTGGGTAGTGACTAATGGAGCGGGGTCAGGGTTGATGACTGAGTGGAAGAACAGCGGCGGTCAATCGTTCTAATAAAAGGTTAAGAAAATATTGGAGCCCAGGTTATTTCAGACAAAAACGACTGCTATCAGTGAGTATCTCTCTCAGAAGGTGAGGTTTTCCCTGGGTTAAGCACGGCAACAAGAGCCCTGCACCACACCATTTGGAAATTACCTTTGAATAAATGAAGCCTTGCTTTTCCTATGTCAGGACTGCTAGCTTGGCTCAGCTCCAGGAGAGCCAAGAGCTCTACTCTTGTAAAATGATTAAATATGTATACTTTGTACTTAAACAGCAGGCCGGAAGCTTCTGCAGTCACAGTTTAGGATAGCCTTTTTAATTTTTTTTTTTTTTTTTAAGGAATTTCATCCAAAGACTATCCATTAACAAGTAAATTAAGGTTTTAAAGTTGACATATCCAAGAGTTAATTTTGCATGAAGTCAGCTCTTAAACATTTCCTTTATCAGGTGAAAATGTTGCCCCTTCTCTGTCTGGCACTGCAAATTTTTCCTCTTTGGCGGATCTACTCAGCCTCATGGAAAAAATGATTGTTCCTTTGTCTTTTTAACTCTCCATTTCTCTGTTAAAATAAATGGACTGGTTCCAGTGCGGTTCAGAGGTTCATTTCTGTGCCTACCAGGGCTCCCTTGCATGTTGTCTTGTGCGGGTGGCAGAACAAAAATGCTCCTGCTTCAAAGGCATAGTGTTTCTCCACTGGAGATTAGAAGAACATCTCCTTTAGTGGCCAGTCCTACAGGAATAAAGTGGTTGTGGCTGGCATTTTGAAGGGTCAGGAATGATTTTAAGCATTTTGAGGGCTGAAGAGCCCAAAGAAAGCTGCTTTCCAGGAGGTGCTCTGTATCTGCTCCTGGAGAATTGGGATGTATCAGGCTTCTCCCATGGGGAAGAAAAACTAGAGCTGCCACCACTCCCAGATCACATTTTTGGTGTTGTCTCCTGTGTCTCTTCAGTAGGGGGCAGTGGGACACACGCACGTTTCCTTCTGATCTGATTTCCAAGTTTTCTGCACATCACATGTTTTCTTTTCCACCTCTCCAAACACAGATATCACTCCCATCAGCAGAGCTGGGCGACCGGGCTCGTGCTGAGACATTTTTTTGTTTCAGGATTTCAAGGCGCAGGGGCAAGCAGAGGACAAACCCTGTTTTTGAACAGAAATCCTGTGACGACGGCTGTGCTTCAGGCCCGCTGTGCTCTCACTGACACCCCAGCGTGTGCAAAGCTCACCCACTCAATGAGTTTCTCTTTGCTCTCCCTCCCTCCAGGCGAGCTCGTCGGTGATGCCTGGCCCAGGAGAGAGCACCAGTCCCGAAAGCAGCAACCTCAAGTATTCAGGTCAAGACGGGCTGTACACAGGGGTCAGCCTGACCTCCACGGCCGAAGTGACAGCATCCGTGAGACAGGATCCCTGGTGTGCCCTGGCTCTGGCGTGACCTGGTGCGAGGGAAGCTGGATCCTGGCAGCCCCCAGACGTCTGCACACAGTTTCCTCTGTGGAGCGGTCACAGCGGCAGCGAGAGTGCTGGCAAAGACCATTCCTCTGAAACAGTTTTTGAGCCTTGGTGGCAGAGGTGTTTTTCTACTTCCGAAAGAGGCTTTGCCGAAGCATCCAGTTCCTCATCTATGCAAGAAAAATGTAGGGAAAGCAAATGACCTCCGGGGATAGATAACACAGCCTTACGCTCTCAAAAAAACCTTCAAAAACCAAAAAAAAAAAA
>VZTG01000673.1:1828310-1902179 GCA_013397845.1 Melanocharis versteri | reverse complement strand
TATTAAAAAAAGGAAAAAAAAAAGAAAAAAAAAAAAGAGATAAACCCACACCTATTGATAGATTCCAGAAATACATCCTCGACTTACCCAGCAGCGCTGCCTTTCTGATTGTATAGTTGTTTCCACTCTCTCATCGCCTTTTCCCCTAAGAATTTGGTGGAAGTTGTCAGTGCCGGGGAGGGAGTAGCAAAGACTTTAATTACCAGAGATAGTGAGATACTTTTTAATGACTGTCAGAAGTGCTTACAGCTTGAGTTGACACAGACTTCTCGCACCGAACATTTGACGTCTTCGCCCCATCAGACCTCTCCTTCTGTGCTCTCCATCTTCAGCGTGCCTTGCTCTGCTCTTCGGAGCCCAGCTACGTCCCTGGAAGAAATCACAACGTTTGGTACAAGTCCCACAAGGTCCAGCTGGTTAAGGAGATTTTGGGATTGGTTGTTTTTGGTTTAAAATATTTACTCACTTTTCAAGACTGCGATATAACTTTTAAAGTACACTGTGACTGAGATTTATGAAAGTCCATATTTCCTGGCTGAACTGTATAGAGTCAGTCAAAATTTGTAAACAGGGTAGCAATCAGATATTTTTCTTCCATATATACAATAATTTTTTTAAAGAAGTGCAATTTGCGTTGCAGCAATCAGTGTTAAATCATTTGCATAAGATTTAACAACGGTTTTTATACGAATGAATGAATGTAAACATTTTAACTTAATGGTACGTAAATAATTTAAAAGAAAAACTTAACTAGGCATCGTTAGGCTTTTTAGCGCAACAAAAATGCATCCACTTTCTGTATTTCCAGTTGTTAAAGCAAGAGTTTCAAAGAACAAGCCTTCTCTCAGGAAAATTGCCCTAGCCATTTGCTCCGAAGTGTTGTACAAAAATGCAAATGCATCCCCAAGGGTTTTTTTTGCCATTGAATAAGTGTGTGGTGGAAAGAAAGAAATTGCAATGAAACTTTACTACCTAACTGATACATATGTAAATACTACAGAAGATATCTAGGCATCTTGAAAATGTAGGATGCAATCTGTATAGTGTGACTGATGCATAGTTAGGTTGGTTTCCATTGGTTTTTAAGTGGGATGTCATTTGGAAAGTTGTTTCATCAGAGCTTTACAAATAAAAGGGTATCATTTTGGGATTTTTTTTTTCTGTACGGTGTGCCTTTTCCTTTGTCTCCAACACAATTGTTAAGCTACATTAAAAGCTATGGAAATGTACCTGGTACAGGTGGCATGTCTGATGGCTGCAAGGAAGGTCTCCAGCTGAAGTGCCTGCTCTGCCTACATAAGTCTGCACTTTGTGCTTTTTCTGCAACTCCCTTCACTACGCCTTCTGACGATCTGTAAAACTAAGGCTTCCACCTACCAGCACAGGCTCCTGATGGGCACACGTGAGGGTTTTGTGATGAAGGTCTGGGGAACTGAGCCCATGCTCTGTGAGGACTATAATTGTTTTGCTTGCACTTCACACCACAGCTAAAGGGTGTCACCCAGGTTTCCTGAGTGGGCAGATATCAGAACGTCACCCACTACAGATGTAACTGCTGAGTGGCAGAGGCTTTGAGTGCCTGCTGGCATCCTCCATTGGCCAAAGGTGAAGGGCAGCAAAAACTGAAGGCACTGCTGCTGAAAAGAGAAGACAGTGAATTTTGGCCCCTAAGGGAAGTGGAAAACCTTTCTCTGGCTCTGAGGGCTGGTTCTCTTCATTGCTCGGTTGATTGGAGCCAGACTTATTGCTGGGTGTGATTTCCAGCTATGTCAGCGGTGCTGTTGGACTGGGAAGCCAGGAATCTCAAACTCCATATCCATGGAGTGGCTGCAGTGTGTGTCTTCGTCTCTCTGTGCCAGACCTTCTTTTGGGGTGAATTGGGGTAGCTCCTTGGCCTCCAGTGAAGCTGCACTGACTCACACCAGCCAAGAATCTGCCCCTTGGTTTTCCAAACCTGACAGATGAGGCTGTCTCCTTATGCTGGAGGTGTTGTGAGGACCGTGGGATGAACGCTGCAGCACAGCCCCTGGAGGAAAACTGACCCTAGCAAAAAGGGATCAGGCTGAGCCTTGCCTGGGGTTTGGGTTGCTGTGGCCAGCCAGGAGTGAGGATCACTTGCCCTTCTTGGCTGGGCTGTCGTGCCATGCTCAGTGCTGGGCCACCTCACGTCCTTGCTGCCTGTGGGTTATGTGGCCAGGTACCCCCGCCCTGCTAGCCCTGGGGCCATGTGGGCTTGGATCTTGTGATTTACAAAAATAAATACCTATCTAAGTGCAAATCGAGCCATGCAGAGAAATACTGGGCTTAAAAAACAAAAGGTATGGACAAGAGGGTGGATATCTTTCCTCCTGAAGCATCTACTGGCTAAAATGCCCTTATTTGTGGTTTAACAAGTGTTGGCGCTCAAACGGATAAAAAAGCTGTTGCTAACTGGTGTTGCAGAGTGTTCAGCCTTAGCTAGGGTCAGCATCGTCTCATGTTTCCCTTTTTATTTTCCCTCTTTCTTGCCAGGGGTGATGTTTGTTGTGCCACTTCTGAAAAGCTTAGCACATAACCCATACCTGCTGGGTGTGTCAGAGCTGCATTGCTCAGAGTTACCATAAAACAGGAGGTTTAGACCAGCGTGTTCCAGTTTCAGGCTGCTGACCCAGCAGAAAAAGTCATCTGGTTGCTGATGCTCTTGCTGGTGGCCTGTGGAAGGCCACGTTGCTTTTAAGCCCTGTGGTACCTTTTAAGAGGGCTCCCAGGAGGCTCTGCTCCCTTCTCAGCACCACCTTAACCCAGGGTCTGCCTTAGGGTGGTTCCTGCAGATAATAAGTCTTGCAGGGGGCATATAAAGATGCCCTATGTGAAAACCTTCCTCTTAGATCTGAGGATGAAAATGGTCTTTTAGGTGATATCAGGAAAAAAAAAAGCCTTAGAAACCCCCTAATATTTCATAGGGGAGGTGTTTCCAATTATTTCTTATCAGCAAAAAATCAAGAAGGGAATGGTTTGCCTCCTTAGACCTGAAGCAGGGCTGTCAGGTTTTCAACTCTCTGTAAGAGTCAAATGGGGTGCAGCACCATGTTGTCTTACTGAAAAGGTGCTGAGGACCTCAAAGCCAGGTTCTGTGCTATGATTTTACACAGAAGAAGGCTGTGAGGACGTAGGTCCATGCTCACCAAAACTGCTCTCCAAATGTACTGATTGCTGGAGCTGCTACTCCTAGACAAAATAAAGGATTCCCTTTTTTATTACTTTTATTTTGCCTTTTAGTCCTGCTGAGCCAGCACAGCTCTGAGTGTGTGAGCTGGACTTTGCTCTGGCTTTTGTATTGCCGGTATCACTGCTCCTGATGGATGGCCTGGCCAAATGCTCTCCTCACTAATCCCCATTTCTCTGCAGTGACAGTCCTGGCCTGGGCTGCAAAAGAGCAAAGAAAGAGTTTGACCATGAATTTTGGTTACTAGTGAGGCTGAACAAGTCAGGTCGAGCCCAGAGCATCTTTCTAGTACCAGAATGAAGCTTCAGAGTTGACATTTGGAGGTGGGGGGAAAAGGCATATGGCCACTTGTCATGTTAGCACCTTTCCTCTGGAAAGAGTAAAAATTAAATGCCAAATGTCCCAGGGCATCTGCTTCAGGGTCTCCCATCAAGCAATGTTAAAAGGCTCAAATTTGCTTGAGTGGCCCCTCAAGATCAGACTGCTCCCATCCATGTGTGTTACCCTGGCCTCCAATCTTCCCTAGGTCCTAGATCCTGTTTTAGTAGTCTTCCCAACATCCTCACCCATAATAATATTTTCTTCTGTTCAAAGTGCTTGAGACAAGATGACATCCCTGCTGTGGCTCAGAGTGGTGTTTTTCAGCATGGCAGTGAGGGTGTGTGCTGGTGTGGTAGGAGTGGGTGCAACAGCTGTCAGGATTGGGTTGGTGACCTAGAAAACCAACCCAGGCAAAGAGAACCAGCTTTGGACAGGCTGCCCAAAGGGAGTAAGGGGTGCCTGGCTGTTTCCAGAACTGCAGGTGAGCTTTGTTTCCTGTGAATGATCAGAGGGCAAAAACCTGGGTGTGAAGAGAGGAGCCAAAGTAGCTGACTTTTGTTTTCCTGCTGCAGAGCTTGACAAAGCCATACATCAGCTCTGTAACATTTGCCATATAGAACTCAGGTAATTTGGTGTCTGCTCCTGCACAAAAATAATATAACTTCTGCTCCTTTCTAAGAGAAGAAGGGATTTAGGAGTGACGTCCTGTCTTGCTGTTGTGAGCCTTAGTTGAGCACAGGCTGCAGAAACCCAAAATGGACTTCAACTCTTCCTGTGTGCTCACAGCTCCAGATCTTCCTTTATCCAGCTGTCATGAACTTCATTCCTCACAGATCCTCCAGTTCCTAAATCTGTATACACAGGACATTCCAGGGTTTTGTCAAACACACTGAATTCAGTATTAAAATATAGGGCAAGGGTTGTTGCAGTGGGCCAGCGAGAAGGAAACTGAAGGCTTGAGGAGCATTTTCATGTGCCTTCTGCTCCGTATATTGCAAAAGGCTTGAGGCCTTCACTATATATTTGTAACGTGTTTTGGAAACACGTCTTAATATTTCCTCAAAGCTGTCAGATGGAAGCTGGTATCATATCTAGGAGAGGGGAGTAGAATTTCACAGAATCACAGAATCATTTAGGTTGGAAAAGACCTTCAGGATCATCAAGTCCAACCTTTGATCTATAAATGTAGGTGCCTGGGTGGACATGCAATCAAACACGAGTTGCCAATGTTGTAGGTTAAAGTGCTAATGTACTCCTTGAACAAATAATCGGGAAAATAGTGAGTAGGAGTAAGGAGGCAATTTTACTTTGGAATGCTGCATCCGGACCTGGCATCCACATTTGAAAAGGGTGTTTAAAAATTGGCGAAGGTAGGGGAAAGAATCACCGAAATGATTTACGAACTGAGGAAAATATCTGGTCTTGATAAATTTAAAGACCGCAGTCTGCTTAGAGTGTCCGAAGGAAGACGAAAACGTGACTGATGTAGTAAGTCCCTTCGTGGAGAGAAAATGGTAGGTGCTAAGAGGCCTTTGACCTTGCAGAGAAAGACATAACAAGATCTAGTGGCTAGAAGGTGGAGCTGGATTAATTAAAAAGATAATTTAACTTCAGCTGAAACAATGAACATAATTAGTGATGGGAGCAACAGCAAGGGAAGAAGATGAGTGCTCAATCTCTTGTTGCCTTCGCAACAAAGCTGTCTGGAAGATAAGCTTTAGCTGACCAAAAGTGACTGGGTTCAGGACTGAGCATGTTGCATCTGCTGCATCATGATTTATAGGCTGGATTACTTACCATTTGGTCTGAAACCATATTACTTTTTGGGATGAGACCCAATGCTGAGATCTTGAATTTTTGTTGTTATTAAAAAAAGCATGGCACTCTTCCTGAGAACTGTGGTAAACACTGTGGTGTTTTGACCCAGTTTCAGCATAAGTAATTATTTTTTTGCGTACCTAAAACGTCCTACTTCCTCTCCAAAACTGTCCTGCATCTTTACTGTTTCCTGCTAAATACATCCTGAATTCCATAGAAGAAAAGTTTCAAAGTTGAACAAACAAGACTTGAAAATCTGTCCCCTCTTACAGCACAGCACAGCACAGAGACAGGGGCAGGCGAGCAGTCCCTGCTCTTGGAGAAGCAGGAAGGAAACCTTCTCTTAAAACAGCAGTCTGCAGGTCTTTAGTCTGTGACCTTTCGATGCTGTGGAGACCACAGCCTGAAGAAGGAACAGAGGTGTGTGGGTCACCTCACAAATACGGCAATTAAAAAAAAAATGAATGCAATGGGAGGTTTAGTTTGTGCACTGAACCCCAACTGGAACCCAAATTCTACTTGTTCTTCTCGTGGGAATAAATAACACTTAAAATAGTGCTGCTTTTTGTGCCTTGCTTACGGAGGATCCAGTCTTGTGGCACGAGAGGGAGGGGATGAGCTTTGTCTCTTTGGCTGGTCATGTATCTGATCCCTTTGCAGTAGAGAGGAGCCCAAACCATCCAGGCAGATCCTGGTGAGCGTTCCCACTCCGAAGGGGTTTTGCACAAGCTTGGCAGATGTGCCTCCCAGGAGTGTTCTTGCTGACAGGAGAGGATGTACGTGTTTGGCCTGGGATCTGGGGAGGGGAGAGGGAAGGAGGCCTGGTGGAGGGGAGATCTGCCTTGCCTCGGCTGCAGCATCATGAGGAGCTGCTCGTGGGCAGCCTCTGCTCACAGTGACTCAAGGTGCATGAGGACCAAGAACCTGAAACTGGCCTTCTCTGAGCCTGCAAGGACCTCTGGCAAGCTGAGGACCCCATCTTCTTTGTGTGTGTGTGTGTGTGTGTGTGTGTGCAGTGTCTTCATATTCCTAAAATTAGATCTTTTACTCTATGTCTTTTTTCTATCATAATCCACACTTTCCTGTGATTGTTCCATTTTACCTGAATAGAAGTTTATTAAAAATGGAACAGTGGGGATGATGAGCCCCCTCTAGACCAGTGACAGAGGTGAAAAGTAGTGCCTGTGAGGTCTGGGAAGACCCACCTGTCCCAACATTGTGCACACTATGCCTGGGTCTTTCCATGATTTGGACAAGATATAAGGAATACCCTCTGTTCTTCACAGAGTTAATCAAGTATGCCACAAGGTTCATTTAATTCAATTTTATTTTAAGCTATTAGAAACCTTTCAGCCTGAAACAGGCTCCTAAAGAAGCAATATTCCCTTCCTTTTTATATAATTAGGTGATGTTCTGTAGTTTCCAGTAGCTTTGACATGTCTTTTTTTTCTTTCCACATGAAGGCAAGAGCCTGGTGACTGAAAAACAGCATTACTATTTTAACCAAAGGGAAAAAAGTTGCTCTCCAGTTTGACTAATAAAATGTTTATTCTTATTGCAAGCACCAAGTGATACCTTCAAGGTTTTTTAAAAAATGTGGCTACGCTCTGAAAAGGCATGGAATAATTTTACACTGTACACTTCAGGGACTCTCGGAAAATTAAAAGACAACTTTTCAAAAAAGAATTGATAGGACTAAATGTGGTCTAGGCAGAAGGAGGCCAGGGATGTCTCTAAAGTTAGAGCTCTCACTTTGTTACCCAGTCTTATGCTTTACTCTGGGTAGTGATAAAGTTTCTGGGACTGAATGAAAGCTTTATATAAGCAGGAAATTCAGGAAAAACAGCTTGTCTTTCTAAGTCTCCATGATCAGTTTTCAGCAAAAGTAAGAAACTTCAAACATAGATTCCAGCAGACTTGAGTTTTATAAATAAGATGCCCATGTCTTACCATTTCTCTGTCAGAGCTCATCAGGGAAGACATGGATAGGCACTGACAGCTGTGTGCTGTCCTCCTTCTCCAGTGTAAACCAGTCCTGAACCCACTGCATGCAGTTCTCCTTTGTGTAGGTAGCTTAGGGGTACAAACTGGAGCACTTGCTCCAGCACTGGGCAGCAGGATCAAATATGTCACACTGCAAAGCACTTTCTTATCTAAAGCAAAGGACTAGCACTTCTGAAATGAGCCACATACAAAAAACTCAGGGAAAAACTGAAAGAAACTCATATTTCACATCAGTTGTGTACTGAGGCACTATGATATTGGTGTACACGCTACTTTTCCTGTTCCTGTTAGGCAACCTAAAAGGTGGTCAGGATGCTTCACTTGTGTTTCAATGTACTCCACTGATGGGGAAACCTCTGAGAGTGACATGTTAACCCTGAGGCTTCAGCCATACACGATTCTGAGAAATCTTACCCTTGCCCCTCTATTCCCACAGATTTACACTGAGATCTTCCATATCCCTCCCAGCCCTAGGTCTGCTTCTGAGAGAGCTTGCACTTTGGGCCCAGAAATTCAGTTTTGAGCAGCAATGGCCTGTTGAAAGGAGAACAGATACTCCCTGCGGTTAAAAAAAAAGTGTGTGCTACCTAATCAGCATGGGTGGGTGGGAGGGAAGCAAGGTAGTAAGGGTCAGGTGGAGCTCTGCAGATAACAGGCATTGCAATGGAAGGCAGTGGGAATCTACCTTTTCAGGAAGAAGACTCAGGATTAAGGACAGCTGCAGCACAAAAGAAAAGTAGGATGAACCAGAAGCTCTAGTGTGATCAGAAGATCAAGTCTTTTCAACAGAAGCTTTGGAAGATATTTAAATTGCTGTTCTAAATTAATGAGTTGAAAGTATCTGGTTTTCAAAAAAAGATTATTTTCATTACAGCTAGGCTTCTTTGACAGGAAAACAGACATTTTGCAGAGCCTCTCTGTTTGAGAAAATGAATTTTTGGTTCTGTCTCTTACTGTAGATTTTCTAATAGCAAACTTCTTATTGGAGCTAAGGAGAACTTATAATTTGCCAAACTTCTTGTTGCAGTAATTTTGGCACAGCCTGCTGTTGCCCTGCTTGCATCAGAGAATACTTTTAGACACCCCCAGACACCATGGCTACATGCTGTCCTGAAGACAACTGCCCCCAAAAGAGAGCCCTCCAGAAGGGCCAACCTGGCCCATAAACTCTATATGAGTTTAGGGATGCTTAGAGGAAATGTAGCTCAGATTAAATGGAACATTTAGGTAAAATCCCTCTAGCAGAGAGGGATCTTTGCTCTGTAAGCACACAAGGTAGAAGCACCGAGGAGAGACAGCGGTGGCTCTCTGGGCTCTCTTAATCACCTAAGCTCGTTAGCCACACTGTCTTCAGTCTCATCAGCAAGTGAATGGGGGAAAGGGGGAGCCACCAACACCGTATTTGTGGGGTGTCACCCTCAGCTGCAGGGTGGCCTCTGACACGTGAGCAGCGAGGCTGTGTCTCAGCCAGCAGGCTTGGACAGCGCGCATCCGGAGAGGGCTTCCCTGACCCTAGGGAGAAGGGAGGTTCATTTTCCAGCCATAGATAAGATTAGATTCACTCCTCTGTTCTGTGTGTACTGTTCTGCTTCTATGAATTAAACATGCAGCCAAAGAACAGGACAGCATCCTTCTATTAATAAATACAGAGCAGATACTTGAAAGAGTGAATGTGAGGATTTCATTGTTTGAAGAGTTAAGCAGTGGACTGGAGGCATGCAATATGTTTTTAATTAGCATTATTATTTAAAGTGAGGAATACTGGGCAGGATCCTTGAGTTTTCTGATAGCATATTCATTAGTTAATCAACAGAGCTATTATTTTCCTTGAAGTATGCCCTACTTCGTGGTACTAAAGTGCACACACTGATTTACTGGTAAGGGTAATTAAAGGGCATATCATAAACACCACTGACGTCATGGAATACTGCTCTTTAACCGTCTTTCCAGCTAACCCTTCCACATGGAAAAACAGATCTTTTGCAGCTGACCCTCACCTGGTGTCAAGTGTTTGTTCTCCCTCTACTAGCATCTCTGCAGTTTTGCGAACCCATGGCAGCAGAGGATGTAGTTTTGCATTTATCGTTTCCCACACCCACGAAGGATATGAATTTGAAAGCCTTTCATACACCAGCCTTTGCAAAAGTCTCAGTGCTGCTCAGAAGCTTTGTCACAAAACAGTCTTGTGCACGAGTTTCAAAGGAGAGCCTATACATATCTAATCTATGCCACTCTGAGGTAAAGCCCTGATGGGGCTGGTGAACTCCTCAGAAAATAAGAGCTTTCCACCACACATCCCTTGCACTTAGATCTTCCCTGAATGTGGAGATACAGCCCCTGGTGGTATATTCCTTTCAGGTTCTAAATGGAAATCTAATGTATAAAGGGAAGGCCAGGTAGATTGGAAGAACTGTAGGTAAACTATGCATTCCAAACATGTATCTCTAAGTAGCTCTACATAAAGGCTGCAAAATTTGGAGGATCTTCATCGCTGAAGTCTGAAAATCAGGAGTGCTTTGCATCCAGCTGAGCTGCTGGCTTGTAAATGCCATAGAGGAAGGTGGATGCGCGAGTGAGCAAGGGAACATCAGCCCAGGTGGTTCCTTCTCCCCTGCCTTCCCTGCTTCCTTCTTCCTCTCTTTACCTCTTTTCCCCTCTCTATGCTTTTTTTTCATCCTGTGCGTTTTGGTTTGTTTCTTCCCAGCTACAGGTCTGTCACCCATATATTTCTGGACAATTGAGAGATTGGAAAATCTTTAAATCCACAACACTGGATAAAACAACTTCTTTATTTTTTTTCCACTCCATTTATTAGATTCTTCAGTATAAGAAAGTTGTGTCTGTCTTTACTGAAGTTCATTTAGTGATATCATTCCTGATAGCAGCAACAAGTAGGTCATCAAAATAAAATGGATAATCATCTTTCACTCTCACAAATGAAAGAAGCAAAAAAGTTATATACCAATAAGAAACAAAATGCAAAACACTTTATTTCATAATATGGTAAAATATTTTTATATTTCAAAGGCATATATTCCTGTTTATCTTAAAGGCGCCTGTTTCCAGTGCAGATGACTGGCTTCATTTATAATTTAAAGCAATGGCCAAAGTTCTGTTCTGATTATGAATTACTCACTTAAATAATTGTTTGCTCTCTGTTCAAATGAAAATTACCAAACACAATGGGATAAGCCCACTTGTCCAGCCAGGGTGCTGTCATGTTTCCCTATTACTTTTAAGCTGAAAAGTGCTCTGTCCTCCCTCCACAGCTCAGACATCCAGTGGGGTTTATTATCCCCATTTTATGGATCAACAGGGATTTAGAAATCCTCTGTAGTTTTTCTAAAATCTCACAGGAGTCAGTCACAGACAAGACATTTACTGAGTATCTTCCAGATCCCAGGCAATGTCCCAGCTGGGGACTCTTGTAGTATCTCACCAGTGCCGAGACACAAGCAGTGGTGTGTTACAGCTCCTATTAGTGACTACACAGCATGGCATGGCATGGTTTTGGTTGGGATCACCTAGCATTTTCCCAGCTGTTGCCCCTGGTTAGGGAAAAGCAGCTGGGCCAGGGGCTGCTCCTGATTTGGATTGTTGCCCTCTTGCTTTGGAGAGTGAGCACTTAGCCAGAAGGACATAGGATGTGCTCTGCAGTACTCCTCTTTAACTGTTCCCTGGCCCATTTTATTTCCCAGCATAGGTACAGCCACTTGGCATGTATTTGTGGTTTGTGTTTGTCTGCTGGCACGGAAGTGACATATTTCAAGGCTGGTTGGTGAAGAAAGAAGAGGAAACATGATATGAAATGTGGATGAGTCTCATGACCCTGAGCCAAGCCCTGCCTCAAGACTGGGGATATGTTTTCATGAAGGAACGTGATTTTCTGCCCATGCAGTGTCAGCACAAAGCAGAGATAGGCCCCAACACGTGACTCTTTAGTGACTAGTTTGAATGGAAATGTGTGATTTCTGAACAGATTTATTGTGCAAGCAAAAATGTATTTGCTAAAGATTACAGCAGTGTGTTTGCTCTGAATGCTGAGCCTAGGAAAAAAAGACTGCCCTGTGTGACTTTTCATAACACAGTGGAATAAGGTCTGTGGTGTCAAATACCTGCTTTAGCTTTGTTAGCCATGCTCCCTGGTCTGCAGCACAGGGATCAGGCAATGGAAGCAGAGTAGAGCCGGGGATGCAGAGACCACTCTCTGGCTGAGACTCCAGCTGCTGCATCCCCTGTGGATGTGGGTGATAGACCTACTTACTGCTCACACAGCTTCAAGGTCTGTGCCAGCAGTGGAGCCTACATGCCCGTTGTTCCCTGACCTTGCCAAAACTCTTCTCCGCACCATGTGCAGGGGGACATCAAGGAGCTCTTTGGCCCACTGCAGTCCCTGGAGTCCTTCCCTAATCTTCCTCCAGCTTCTTTCTACTGCCTCCCTCTCAGGGTACCAGGGACCCAAGAGCCTCTTCCGGTGAGAACCAGGACTCAGCCTTGCACCTCTAATTAGTCATTATTGCTTCAGATAGCCAATATTATTACCTTTGTATTAGTGGTATCACGTTGTATAATTGCGTAGCTGGAAGGTATGTGGAGGAGTGGGAACTATGATTCTGCTATTGACCATTACCCCTGAAACACAGCAGCTAAGGAGCTGGCTCCTTTCTCCTTCAGAGCTGTTTTGCAGGCTCATGAGCATTTCCACTGAGGATAACTCATAGACCACACAGCCTAGAGGGCAACCAACCCTCCTGGTCTGAGACCATACATGTTCTAAGATTGTGAACCACATGGGTGGGGGGCAGGGGTATCTCAGGCTTTTTGATGAAGGAAAGTGGATGCAGAGTGCCATCAGGGGAATTCCACAAGTCTAAATCCACCCTTTTTCTTTCGTCTTTAAAAAAAAAAAAGTTAAAGCACTCGAGTGACTGATCTGCAACATGTAGACCTCAGTTTGGTTTGGAACTGAGATTCAGACGCACTTGTCGACAAAAACTAAAAAATGTGATCTTATAGGCAGACTCAGGGTCAGCTGATAAAAATAATTCTTTTGCCAGTGTGTTGAATCCAGTTACCAGTTCCATCACTCAGTTTCCCTGGCAGAAACATTACTGGGACTTTCTTTTCGCTGATACTCTGCTGCATTGTTTGGAAATAGAAACACAGCCAACTGGCAAGTTATCTTGGAGTTGTCCTTGTACAAGGGAAAATGGGGCTTGATTTGGTCTGGAAGTCTGCTAACATTTGCTGCCATGGCATTTTTGCCAGTCTCCATGACGCCAGTGTACGGAGGAATGATGCAGCACACGTATTTGAGGGGGTTTGTTTAGTGTAAGGGTGTCTGTAGGAGGAGTAGTTTCCTGAAAGGAACAAGTGGAGTGGCTGACCTTGCACTGATTCTGCTGACAGTTCCTGCTTGAAATAAGGTTGCCCCGGTCTAGTGCAACATCACTCACCTCCAGCCAGGGAGTTTCAAACTGTTAGGAGACACAAAAGAGCTATATAAGGAGTAACACATCCACAGGCATCCTTCTGCACCAAACATGGGATCTGGGCACATGAAGACCCTGAAGGAACTCAGCTCCAGACTGAAGGTAGCAGTGGGTTTATAAAAGAAGTCTCTCAGCTCTGCACGTCTTCAGCCTTCAGAATTCAAATCTAGTTCTGGACCCCAAGTCATGTTAAAGGCAAGAAAATGGAAAATATCTTGAAAAAGGAACCAAAATGATCTCCAAAATAATTGTTTTGCAAGGCCAGCAGGAACAGCATCTGCATAGCTGTTACTTAAAAACATGAAAATCAAAAAGCATTGTTGAAAACTGATTTAAGGGGCTGTGCAGATTCAGGTGCAAGGCAGGAGATTGAATGTTTTGCCTCTTTGCCCTCCTCATGCTTTATGCTTTGGAAACCTACCTATGTCCTGCCTGTTAATGAACATCTGCTTTTGATTGTCACAAACCCATATATTTCAGTAAAATAAACATACCTGATCTCCACTTGGGAAAGAGCCTATTGTTTCTGCTGTGCCAGGTTCAAATATTGCTTTTAAATCAGAGATGGACACTTTTTTTCTCACTCGCCTAATAGTTACCTTTAAGTGCTAAATGACTCCATCAGGAATTATGCTTCTGTGTTTGGACTAGCTGCAGGACATGGGCTGAAATGTTGCCTTTCCTTAGGTGTCTGATGGGTCCTGTGTTGAAGGACTATCTCCTAGCTATACCGGCTGTTGGTGTTAGAAAATAAATATATCTTTCCAAAGCTAATTCTGTGTTAGTCCAGCTGCACACTGGACTAAATGCAAGTGACAACAATAAAGCATGGCCTTACCAAGTCTGTTCATCTCACCTGGTAACTCTGAGCTACTGTCTTTTTTGAAGCCAAGAAAGTTGTTACCATTGTGGCTGTCTATCTGTCTGTGTGACTTCATGCCTGACAAGGGCTCCAGAAACCTGCATGACAAACAAATAGGGTAAAAAACACCCATGTGCAGTCACCATGAAAGCTGTACAGGACAGGAGCTCCTGGTTCCCCAGAACAGACAGACCTCTACATGTCATGATGTGGTGTTTGCTGCTTGGTGACCTATCAATCTTATCCTACAGCATGAAAATCACTATTTCTACACATGGGAGAAATCAACATCTACTGGTTTCATGTTGACTATTGGACTATATGATCATGACAATTTTTATCATGATTTTGGTCTTGCCTTACAACAGTGCTGCAAGCAGCTGAGATTCCTCACCTTCACCTTTTCAGTCTTGGTTTCAACTAGACTCTGCAATTAGTTGTGAAGTAATGGGGGTAGGAGTGGTTTTCTACTTGAGCGAGTACAAGGTTCAAGATTTAATCCTGCTTATTTATGTATTTATTATATCCTACCTAGACGGCAAAAAAAAGTATTTAGCAGTTTAATTGTAGGGAAAACATCTATGCAAATGTACTGGTTGAGACCAAATACTCTTCTAGTCCAATACTCTGTTTATAAAACTGCTTACAAAAAACTGGCTACATGCTTGGGAAGCGTGAGAACAGGACACGTATGTATATTTTCCTTAAAGTCCCTTGCATGCTGACCATTTTCAGCTCAGACTGTTTTGGACTTTCCTAGCCACCACAGTTTGTTTATCTAGTAGCTTGCAGTGGATCTCTTGTCTAGAGCTTGTCCTGTTCCTTCCTGCTGCACAGGTAGCTGCACCTGCTGCAAGAACCAACATCCCCTTTGGCTTGCTATCAACCCTGATCCTATTTGCTTTATTAGATGGTTCCTAGGCCATCTTTTGAAGATACTCTGGACAGCTAATCCCTCTCCAGTCACTTCTGATAGATGACTGTCTTCAATGTCTCAAAACCTGGGTCCCCCGAGAGTGTGTGGTGCACATCACATAGACACTGCTTATTGCTATTTGAGAGGACTGGGGTTGCCCACGTGCAATGTTTTGCTATCAAAGGCCATGTTCGTCTTGGGAGAGTTAGTTGTGGGAAAATGGACAGAAGTGGTTTAGTCCATAAGGAAGCCTGTGCTGCAGAACTGGTCTGTTTGTGGACAGCAGGTGTCTCAGTGACATCCAAAAGCATCAAGCCAAGAGCACAGGCACAATGAGACTGTCCTACACCCTGAACCTGCCCAAAGGCACAGGACTTGCTGCTGAGGAGAGCAGTTGGCCAACGGCATGCCACAGCTCACAGGGAACATGTTCAACCTCTGCCTGGACAAAGGGCCACCTGAAAAAAAGAGGATTTCTCCAGGATTCCAGTGTATCTTCTGATAGTTCTGTTTGGGAAGAAGTATGTTTTGGGAGATGCTTTCAATCCTCTCTATAGTGTATTTTCTTCTTGGCTTGCTGCTCGCCAGTCTGTCCTCACAGGAAGTTTCTGCTTTGCTAAAATTAATGCATGGCTGCTTCCAGGCAGATATCTCCAATTTCCTAGGTACTGGAGAGCTCCTCACTCACATCTCAAATCTAGGCCAAATTAAGGCCAAAACTGTGCTCAGATGGGCGTTCTTCCACCCCTTTGAGTTTCCACTCAAAGACAGTCCATTTTGCACAATTTATTTTATTCTGTATTTTTTGCCCTTCTCAAGCATCCACCATTTTGCATCATGATTCGTGCAGCTGCAAGAATACAGGGGCTGTGGAGTGCGCAGTGAGGGAATACTCTGCCATTACTTATTACTTATCCTCAGCAACTGAGAATACTTCACAGAATGACTCAGTGAACTATTACCTCACATCTCTCATCTGGGCAGCATCAGGGAAAGGCTGGAACAGCAGCAGCCCTTACCTTCCCCTGCCCCCAAAGGCAAACGAACCATTAATGGTGCAGTAAAGCAGCAGAGCAAAGGTGTGTTTGCTGCACAAGGCTGGTCTCATAAAACTGAACTTTGCCCAAGACTGAACAAAATTGTAAGAAAGACACAGTCGACAATTAAGGACATGTTTTTTATAAGGAAAAGTTATTTATGACCTTCATCTGGCATTTTATAAAGTTTTAATTTTGTTACACGATGTCCGTTCCTTTCATGCTTTGGCAGGAGAGATGTGAGGGCATTAGGATAGATGCAATAACCGTATTTTTTTATGCTTACTTGTTGTTGAACCACCTTCTCCTCTTTAAAGTGTTTTATGGTCGAGTTACTTTATTTGCATAATTACTGCCACATCACCAGTCAATCAATTTTATGTGTTTTTCTCCTAAACCAATCTAAAATATGACACGTATATAAAAACATCACCCATGATTATACAGACTTCACATTTATTATTGCTTCAGGTCAAAGATATATGATAAAATTACCCTCTCTTATTTCCCCCTCCCTTCCAGCTTCTTTAATTCACAGCTCTGAACACTTCCTTTAGTATTGTTTATCAGCAATTTTATTTTTCTCTGAATGGGAGACAAAAGAAAATGAGCAATGGAGCTAGTCAAAACAAAGCAAGTAACTACCACAGGCAGCTATGAGAATTGCTCATTTTTACAAGCATGTGGAATCACAAGCAACTGTACACATTGATAGGCTTGTGACACAGACATTTTCAGGAAAGACAAAAGTATTCCCGCTTTCTGGGTAAATTCCAGACTTGAAAATAAGTGGCTCCAGTGGAACTTGGGCTCCTGTGACAGCTGAAACTTGATGGTTCTATTTCACATCTTGGTGAAATATAAAAAACAAAAGAGCCCAACCTCAAGTTAGATGACGTGACTGACATGTGTCATCAGAAGCCAAGATGAACAAATTCCTTTCTGCATTTTACACACCAGTTAAACAGTGTGACACAATTCATCACTGTTATGAGTTACACTGGTTGGATCTTGCCACCAGTCCATGTACAGGGGGAAAACTCAGAGATACTAGAAATCATTTATAATGAGAAGAAGTACTTGATTTCTTCATGGCAGGAGTTAGCTTCCAGTTATGAATTATCATAGAATAAACAATCTGATATGTTCTTCAAAATTTTTTTGCTGATCCTTGCTAATCTTCCATCCAAGGTACACCACAACGGACTTGGCTTTTCATCCTTCTTGTAGCGGACTTATTGAGTGTAAAAATCCCTTCTGAATATTTGAAGGAAAAATGAAAAACTAGCTCGTTTCCTGCAAAAAGTAAAATATAACAGTAAGCATACTTATCAAAGTTCTCGGCTCCAGAAGATCCCAAACAGAGCCAAAAAATATGAAATATCTCACTTCTGCTGATGACTAATTTATCTTGTTCTCCTCGGTGTCCAAAGTATCAGTGCTGTGTTTTTGTGTTTAGATTCAAATTCTAATGGATCAGAGGATAGTGGTTTGAAGTAAATGGCAAAATTCCCACTTATTTTCATGAAACAAGAATTTACATCTGCTTCAATAAAAGGTTTCTTGGTTCTCACTACCCTGGTCTGGGTGGCGTAATCCTTTGTTTTTATGTGTTCTACTTTAGCTTGTTGTTGATTCAAACTCTGCTATTTGCCTGCTGCTAGGAAATAATCCAGTGTGCTTTAAATTGGAAAACTCTAGAAGTGACTGGAAGGTGAGCTGGTTGCTATTTTGGGTTTTAAAGTAGGTTCTTCATTGCTGACGAAATTTTTATAGGCAAATAGCGGTTTCTTTCAAGCAGCTTTCATGGCAGCTGTTGACAGCTTCCTTCAGAAAAGCCAAGCCTCACCACTGTACAAATAATGTGTTCAGTCTTATCCTGACAGGGACAACATTATCAACAAGCTCCTGTCTTCTGCTTGATAAAAAAGGCTTAATAAAGCAGTCTTTGTAAAAAACGTACCATGACAAAAGCAGCATGCAAGCAGAGACAAGGTAGATCATTTGACTAACCCATACTGGGAGATTTGGGGTAGATGCTGTAGCTGTGCTTGTAGATGTGTTCTTGTTTTCTTTCCACAAGAGATGAAGGTTTGGTAGGAATGCTGATTTTTAAATATCTGCCCGGAGATGCTGCTCTGACAACAGGGCTCTGTCTATTAATTAAAGTCAGATAACGCTGCATCAAGTTTCTGCTTTCTTTCCACATGTAGTCTAAACTGTTAATTTTTGAATTTTGTGGTTTGTGCTGTGTTCTGGATATATATAAACTGCACAGTCATGGGAATATGAAGCTGACAAGGGAAGGGACAATATGCCCTGTGGTGGCATCAGCAGCTCTCTGAGCCATGAGGTGACCCACCTGCTATCCCACACAAGCAAGGCATCAGCTCAGTTCCCTTGCTAGGCTGAGACAGGGCTGAAATGGCAGGTCTGTGACTGAAAGATGGAGAGATGCTGGGCTGTGAGGTTCTACCAGGGCAGTATTAACCAAGCATTGGCACAGATCACTTGTGGAGAGAGGTTGCGGAGTTTTTTGGAGATATCAAAAGCTGCCTGGGCTTGGTCCTGGACACACTGACCTAGGGATGGCCCTGCATGAGCTGAGGGGTTGGACCAGGTGACCTCCAAAGGTACTGTTGTGATTTAGCCCCAGCCAGCAACTAAGCACCACACAGGCGCTCACTCACTTTCCACCCACCAGGACAAGCAGGAGGAGGATTGGAATGGCAAAAGTGAGAAAACTTTTGGGTTGAGATAAAAGCAACTTAACAATAATAATATTACAATAATAATAATAATAATATAACAGCAACAATAATAGCAATGATGTGATGAAAAGGAAGATAAATTAAAAAAAATTAAAAAGCAAGAGAGCAAAATAAACCATAAAAAAAGACAAATTATGCAAATGAGAAACAACTGCACACCACTAACCAGCTGATGACCAGCCAGCCTTCAAGCAGCTGCCACTGGTCAACTTTCCTCCAGCTCTGTAAGTTAAGCATGACACCATATGATCTGTGATACTCCTCTGGTCAGCTAGGGTCAGCTGTCCAGGCTGTCCCCCCTCCCAGCTTCTTGTGCACCTTCAGTCTCCTCACTGGTGGAGTGGGATGAGGAGGAGAAAAGGCCCTGAGGCTATGTAAGTGCTGCTCGGCAATAACAGAAACATCCCTGAATTATCAAAGCCGTTTCCAGCACAAATCCAAACTACAGTCCCATATTAGCTACTATGAAGAAAATGAACCCCACCCCAAACCCTTGGTCGCTTCCAACCTCAGCCATTCTGTGATTCTGCAAGTACCTAATCCAAGAGAAACCACTGCCTTCCCAGATGAGCCATATGTTTTTCCTCTTCTCCAAGCAGTGTTTCCTACCACCTACCAAACCTGCAAGTGTTTCCAGTGGTTTCACAGCCCTTCCTGGATCCTGACAATGTGCTCACCTGGTTCTCCCTGAAAAGCTGGGGTATCATTCACTTCTCTGTGCACATATAGCAGTGTTCAAACATAACAAACATGTAATGCAAAGACTAATCTGTCTTGCCTGTCATTTCCAAGCATAACACAAGTTCCTCTGCTCTGTTGGGCCAGATTCTCTTAGGCTCCAGGGTGCTTTTTTGGAGTAGTCTTTCTGGAGGGCTAAGCAAGAAACTGCATTAACAGGCTGTAACTCTGTACTTCTCAGAGCTGTAGGCTTGGTCTCCTCAGGAGAGAATCCTTAATTCAGGAATTCACTTCCCCCTTCCTGTGAGAAACCCCCGGTTTGTTGACTTTCCCAACACATTGCACAGACTATCTATTTACTCAGGCTTTTTCTGAGCGGGTGGGTTTCGTGTGGAGGATCTTTGACATTTCCTTGCACTTGCATTTCTTTGAAAGACATCCCTTTAAATGCTTACAAGTTTCCAGGCTTAACTACTTGTCCCTTATGACTCCTAAAAGATCGTAGATGGACGAAGATAAAGAAAAAAGAGAAAAAAAATTACTTTCCTCCGCACACAAGCCTCTGTACCAGCTCTTTAGCAATTAAGGGAGGAAACCAGACTTCCTCCTTCTCAGTGATGCCAGACGTTGCTGTCCCAGTCCTTGGCAGTGCCGGTGCAGGAAGTGTCCCTCATCCTCAGGCGCTCACATCCTCACAGTCTGAGGAGAAGCTGGCAGATGAGTGCAGCAGGGCCAGCCTTACCAACAGGAACAATCTCCTGTGGAGCACTTTGGAGATCAAAAAGGATGTGCTGTTATTAGCTGTGCTCCCCACGGGCTGCGGCAGGACAACAGGGGACAAGGCAGGATCAATCCTCCTGCCCAGGGAGAGGAGGGAGGAAGGATGAAGGGAGCAGGGAAAGGGAGAGTTTTGGACTGAGTCTACAGCAGAATAAAATATTTTTCGAGTTGTAAATCTATTAGATAAACTAATCTCAGGCTTTATGAGATTCCAGATGAAATGCAGGAATATGCCAAGCTTCTAGTTTTCATTTCCAAATGTTGAGTTAATTTGGATCCAAACTGAGCCAAATTTCGCCTTAGTGTAAGCAGGTGCAACTCCACTGGATTGAACAGAGTTACACCCACTTACAACAGGGATGGATTTGTCCTGAAGTGATTTAAATAGGGCAAAAAAGAGCACACATGTTTCCAGTGTTCCATCTTTGAACTGTGAGACATGAATTGAAAAAAAAAAGTGTTCTCAGTCTCACACAAGTTTGTGACCTAGTGGAAGGCTCTATTTAAGCACAAGAGCTTACTATCCTTCTTTTGTTCATTTGTTGCCACTTTCACCTACTTTCTTTTCTTCCTCATCTTTGCTTTTAATCCTATAATTAATCTGGTATATTTTTTTGTGAAAGACATACCTGAAGAGTGAATGAGGATTTTATTTTTGAATTCACATTACCTAGATGTCATCTCATTTCCTTCAGATTTCAGTCTAATTAGATACTGGAATAATAGTTAATTTGTAATTTTCACTGCAATTTTTGTGGCCACAGTGTTTTTCCTGTTCTCTCTATTATTTAAAATAGAAAGCAAACTATATTATTGGGAAATACACGCTTCCCACCAAAACCAGTGACCGTTGCTTGCTTACCTGCTCATTTAATAGTAAGGCTGATCATAGAAGTAATCTTATGTGTAGAAGACAATAAATGACACAGTGACTTGACACCTCTACTTCTTTTTAAAACAGATAATAGGTATATAACCACAGACAGAGTGAAAAACAGCATAGACACAACTGTTTCCTTGAAGGGTTTGGGGAGGGAGAAGAGTATCTGTTGAATAATTATCTCCATTTGGAAGATTTTTGTCTGTCTCCTGCTCGGGATTTTCTCATCCACATCACACCGGCCACTCACTGAACAGTCTGGCCCTTTGGCTCAGGAGAGAGGCAGGATGGCTGGATGGCAGAATGGCAGGATGGCTGGATGGATGAAAGGCAGGATGGCTGGATGGCTGGATGGCAGGCTGGTAGGATGGCTGGATGGCTGGATGGCTGGATGGATGAATGGCAGGATGGCTGGATGGCTGGATGGCTGGATGGATGAATGGCAGGATGGCTGGATGGCTGGATGGTTGGATAACTGGATGGCTGGATGGCTGGATGGCTGGATGGTAGGACAGCGAGCGCTGCCCAAGGCGTGCAGGAGGGCCTTAGCTCCTGCGTGGTTCTCACAGATCCAGCAGCAGCTCTGGGGGGAGCTCTGGCCATTTCTGGAGATCGGTACCACTTGGCTTTTTATTCTCCAACCCAGATATTCACGGCTTACAACCTCAGACTCTTCTCCGTGCCCCTTGGGTGCGTGCAGGACGGCTGTGTGCTATCCGCTTCCTTCCTCCATTGCCCCCTGCCATGACACAGCCGAGGGAGCCCCACAGTCCCATTAAGGAAGGAAGCCACTAACCCACTGCCCTCTGCCTTTGTGGGAAACACTCTCTGAGCCTTAAATGGCTTCCTTCGTGCAAGGGGGTAGTGAAAACAAAAGTCCATGCATTAGGTTGCCTATTTGTGTCCAGTGGAATGTTCTTCTGACCAGAAGGTCAGCTATTATTCGCATGAGCAACCATTTTTCCCATTTCAGCATGTCTGTGAGGAGCCCAGAAGTGTTCAGCATCACAGTCAGGGTGCCAGCAGGTCCCTCCCTGCCGGCCATGGGTGCACCCTGGGACAAACACCCGCGTGCTCCAACACCAGAGCAATTGCACCAGGCAGGTCCTTGGCTCAGCACTTCACCAACACTGATGAAGATGCAACTGGGCCTGAGCAAAGGCTCTGGGTTTACCCAGAGGAAAGAGAAAGATGCACAGTCCCATGGGGATGGAGGGCTGTGCAAGCTGACACACTTTCTCTGCTCTGAGGTCTCCTGTGGCTCAGCTGACCCAGGCACTGCAAACCTGGCCACTAGCACCAAGGCTGGCCACTCCACTCCTTCCCACTCCTCTGGACAGCACAGCTAGTGATCTGGCCAGGTGAGAGTCAAACATTTTCAGAGCTTCCAGAAGACACTCGCTGTTAGGCAGTGAGTCCTTAACAGCGAGGAAATTATGAACATTCATAAAAATACATATGAGAACATCTTCTGGGCATTCTCATATGACAAGATACTCTGTTCACACTGTAAATCCAGTAATTTATTCTCCTTGAATTTCAAGTGATATAGACAAAGCAATATAGATAAAGGTTCCAGTGTCCCTGAACTCACAGCAGCCTTTTTAGCAACAATAGCAGCTTTGGCTGCAGAAAGTACTTTAGGTTCAGGCCTGGAGGATGTTAAGCCTCATCTTGCACTTCCCCTTCAGCCATCCCTTTTGTTACTCAGGTTAATATTCTTGGCTAGAGCAGCTCATGTTGAAGGAAAAGGAACAAACATTTAGTCTTTTAAATGATCAGCCCTATAGTTGCTTTTTCTATCCTGCTGCAAAAATTCCACCAAGTATGCATTCAGCACAGGACTTAAAAGGATTCCTATGTCAGGCACAAATGGATCACTATGCTCTTGGACTTCACTAAGAAAAATTTGTGCATATGCCATATCAAAACAGTAGTTAAAATAAAGAAAGATATAAATAAACCCTAATAGTTACACAATTTCTAGGTTTTCTTGCTGTAAGTCTATTACATTTGAAATAATTAAAACTTGCTAGGGTCTAGGCAGGTATTCAGAATATGATATTTATCTGCTACCAAACTCCTTCAGGATAAATTTTCTTTAGAGGGTTGGTTGTTGGTTTTTGGTTTCGGGTTTTTTTCTGCCGAGTTGTACATAGAGTCCTCAGCCATGTCATTGTTTGAAGGATAATATAAGTGATGGTAAGTCCTTTCCACTTGGAATGCTAAAATGAATTTGACAGATGATGGTCCAGGCTCACTTTCTTCTGTGACACTCCTTCAAATGATTCATCATCTTGAACATGAAAGTAACTTGACGATGTTATGACTTACCCCTAGATAAGACAGCCAGTTGATCTGAAAGCAATTGCTCCAACTGACTGTCATGCAAATGCCTCAACAGTGACACTGGGCATTTGCTTATGCACCTTAATATTCCTTGTGTGTTTTTTACAGGCAGTGGAATCTCAGACCTGGGCAGGATGCTGGTGTGGAGGAGCAGACAGTGTCTGCAAAACTACCACACAACATCCTTGGTTAAGTAACTAGCCTTACTGCTCCATTTATTTTTCAGCCTAATAAAGCTCAGTAATTCCCAACTTCCATTGATTTTGGATAAGTTGAATAATAAAGTTTCTTATCAAGCTGTAATATCCATTTCTATTAATTCTTCTAGGATGCTCAGTAGAATAAACTAATAGTCTGACAAACCTTGACTCCTACTTACAACTCAATGCTTCAGTGATCCTGCTTTCTTAAAATTTACACATGCTTTTGGCACTATGCAGGTCTTTTCTGATACTCGTGTGGTATTAGCTTTGCCCAGCTATCAATATTTTTTTTAGGCAGTCACATTAGCCCTCCCCTTCAAAATTTAATCCTGTCACCCAACTTGGCTCTTGCAAAGAAATACTTCCATTAACACCTTCTAAATGGTACATGCTTTTACTTCAGTCACTGCTGCCCCTGTAACTTTGGGGTAAAAGCCTGTCAGCCATGAAGTTAATACGCATTTGCTCTTGTTTCAATTTTTCACGTTAATAATGCTTGATTCTCTCAGAGACATGCCGGCTCTGGGGTGTCTGTGGTTCTTATTCAGTATCTATTTAGTGTCTAGTCACTGGGAAGAGACTCATGGCTTAGGCAGGCAGGGGGCACAGAGCGTCTCCAGAATATCCAAAAGTCCGTTTTGATACCCAGCGCTATACACGCATGCTGCCTTCTCCTTCATTCAGAACGTGCTTTATGGGCAGAGCAGTGCTATCCATTTCCTGTCAACATGTGCAACGCCTGTGGCTGGATTTTCTTCCCTTTAAACTGAGCCAAAAAGAGCAGGTTTCACTTTGCAAGTGTTGTCCAGCTGATGGGCACAGGCAGAACAAGGAATGCCTCCCAAAGCGAAGTGTTCGCTGCAGGCCTCTGGGGCGTGTGCTAAGAGAGTGATGAATTCCTGTTTCCTTTGAGAGAGAACAAGGCAAACTCTGCTTTTAAAAGTGCTCAGGTCTGTTAAATATGTGCACAGATATTCCATTTTCTCATAAATAGATACTGATAAATCAGTAGTACAAAGACACCAATCCTGATACTCCACTAGAGCTGTCACAAGTGCAAGAGGAATTCAATCTCATATTTTTATAGATCTAATCTATCCCATTCCTCCTGTTGCTTTGAAATATCCAATTACATCTGACTTAATAAAATTGGAAGACATTTATTACCATCATTAGTGGCTTGGGTTGAAATCAGCTGTGAAATTGTGTGCACATTAACCCGCAGAGAACTGAGCAAGCCAGAAACTTTGGGAAGTGATTTTCTAACAGGCTGCAGAGCTCTCTTACTGGATACGGAGCTACCGACACGTATGGCTGGCCTGGGCTGTGGGGCAAGGAAAGGCACAAGAGAAATGCTCAGTCCTCTTTCCCAGGCCCTTTCTTGTGTCTCTGCCCTGAGCTGAACCATCTCCCATCTTCCATTGGAGAGAGGGAGATTGAAGCTGTTGGGGTGGGATCAATCTTCGTTAAAACTGGGTTATTAATTCTGCAAGTAAGAAGGTAAATATAAAAGACAGACTAAGTTGTAATTTTTATTGTAAGTACAAGTTTATAAAGAAAAACTCTGAAAAGGGGAGAACATGAAAAGACCTCATTTTCTCACACATTTCAGTAAATGGGACTGAACCATCCGTGAGGTCTTAAAAAGTGTATTATTCCACAGTATCACTCAGCTGTCAGATATCATATTTATTCTTTACCAATTCCTAAAATTCCAGAGCACAGTCTTATTGTGGCTGTGCTCCCATCCTTCATAATTTACCCATTAAGCTGCAGTGTTTGGTTCTTCTCTGTCAAGTGTTTGCCACAGGGAATTTTCCCATTGTGATGCCACAGACAGCATCATGTGAAAGGACTAAAGGAGTGCCCAGACATCCTCAGTTATAGACAGCTGCAGGGGTAGACAAGTGAATTTTTAGTTTTTAATAATTGCTGCAACAGGAAAAGCAAGACACTTAGTAATAAGTAATTATAAGGAGTTGCTTTGAGTATTGCCTGTGGGGTGAAAAACTAGTTACACACCTGGGTGTTTTGCTGCAAGAAATGTTTTCCAGAATGTTTTCCTGCTAATCTATACTAATGCCTGCAGCATTCCACAAATCAGTCCATGCCCACACCATGTCCTCTCCTATTTATTCCATGTCTCAGATATCCATCTGTTGAAAGAAAAAAAGGTCTTTTGCTCTCTCACAAAGGTGTTAGGAGGAAAATATATTAAACATTAGGAGGCAGTGTAAATACTGCAGTTACTGGCCCATGCAAATCCCTCAGGAATAGACTTAGGACATTTTTATGCCTTCATGGATTTTTTTTTTTTTAAGAAGCTTCTCTTTTTGAAAAACAAGGCTCAATGAGCTGGAGGCAGAGTTTTCTAAGGTCTCACACTTCTGTTTCACCTTACTGTTGGTAGTTTGGCAATGTCATTAAACAATGTAGATAGTTAATTATTTTTAGTCAAGCAATGTAACATGGCAATAAAATTTTTTCAAAAAGAGACCTGTTTTAAAGGTCGATGACCTCATATAAATTGCTAAGTGTCAATAAATATCTTTCAACACGGGTGGAACAATATTTGTATGCTCATGGACAGAGTTACAGAGTTTAGCTTGCTCAAGACCATTAGAGATCTCATGCTTATAGCTGCACAATAAATGTCACCAATGCAACCCATAAAACTATGCCCATTCAGACCTGATCTTTTCCAAAAAAGCGTTGCTAGTTTTGGAAATTGGAAGTCACTGTGAAAACAGAAAGGTTTTCATGTAAAGAAAAAACCTGGCAATTTTCTTAGTAAAATTTTATTTTCTTTTGATTTCCCTGAAATATAAATCCTGAATCATTGAGCTTTACATGTTCCCAAACAGAAACAACACTGTAATAAGCATCTTCTTTTGGTTTTGAACTCCTGGAAGTCAGTTATTATGTGACTGCTCACTAACCTAGGAACACAGAGGAAATTTCTAACTTCAGTTTGCTCTCATACTAATATAATTTCTTGGACAGGAATTACTTTTCTGTAAGATGCATCTATAGCTCCTACACAGAAATGTGAGGGGAAAGACATCAAATGCTCTTTTTCAAGGACCTTCCAGCTCCATCCTCTGTTTGGATGCACACCTGCTAGGTGATCAACATGCCAGGTCTTTATGAATGGAAGAGAACATATGCTGAATTATCTCATTGGTATTCCACATGCAATTGCAAAGCTAAACAATGAGTGTCTTTTATACATGATTCATCTCCTAGGAATTCATGCCTTCATGGCACCTTTTCTAAAACAGGAAATAAATATGTGTTGCTAAGTTACTTTCGTGCTTTGAAATATCCCACTGCCGTTTCTATTGTCCAGTTTGTGTTCTGAAGGCTGTGCTCCATCCCAGAGATATTTTTTTTTCTTCCATAATGAATACCTGCTCTTTTTACCTTTGTCTTACTTTCTGGTGAAGGTAAAGTCACACAGATTCCCTGCATGTTTTGCCTCTTAGATCTGTACCAAATGTGCCTCACATTGTGCCACTTTGCTGGGAAGTGCCTAGAAGATGCAGACGAAAATTCTCCAGGCACAGACAAAACTCCTCTGGGCAGCGAGGCACCAAGCCAGTGCTGGTGACCTTATACTCCTTGCTGGAGCACTCTCTCAAGAGCATGTCGATGTCTGGGCTAGGACACTCAATGCTCCAGCCAAGGCCAGTGCTTTTGCTTAGCAGCTGAAATAAGCTGCATCTCAAGGGTCCACTCCCCCATCTTTCCATCTTCAACTTGATTGCACATTAACTTTATACAGTATGCAGTTTATACAGAGTTACTTCCCATCTGCATCTCTTAAGAGCAGCTGTATTAAGGTTAACTAGCTTAGGAGTCATAAATAGGAATGGTTAATGTGATTGTACAAGCTTCCCCCCGGATCCTGGTCAATATTGTAACTCCGACCTGTAATGCACTCTCCCTGCAATTCCAGTACTGGGCGTCTCTTAAGCAAATACAGCTAATCACTTCAACAGGTTGCTGACTTTTATGAATTGAATTGCATAGCAAATAGCTGTGACAGTGTGTACAACATTGCCAGACAAGAAAACAACATTATTATGTAGGGAAGAATGTGCCCCAACTCAAGAGAAGAAAGAAAAAATGTTTTACGCTACTTCTTATGAAAGAAGGGTGTTACTTGGGGTTGCTGCTTGGGGGAGAGGGTGTGGGGGTGTGGGAGGGAGGTTTTTGTTGAGGTTTTCTTGGCATGTGTCTGGAAAGCTGGTACTGAAATGGTGGGTCAGATACACAGACTGTTCATACGTAGATTCTGACTCCCCATTTTCCAAGATGGGGATTTGATGCTGAATAATGTGTGACGGTGCAATTAAGCTAAGGGAGATAAGAAGCAAATCATGCAAGATACTCAGCCACCTCTGCAGAGACAGAGATGGAACCCTACTCTGAACAAAACAAATGCATGCTGAGATGGCGACTTTCTCCCAGGACCCACGTGGGTTTCAGCTGCCTCCCCCTCACGTCAGCTTCCTCCACCTCTGCCCAAGCCTCACAGGCTCAGGGTGCCTCTGGCCCTGGTGGCCCAGGCAGGCTTTAATGTCCAGGCTAATTACTCCCGTAAATGAAATATCTTATTTCATCAATCCTACCTTTCTCCCATTTCCATTTTCCACCTGTTGCCCCAATTAGTTTATATGACTTCAATTTTGTCACACCTGAAATACATTTGGCTGCATCTTTCTTGCAAGATGCAGACTGAATTTACATTATAGTAATTTAATTTTCTGGAGGCTTTGACATAATTAGCCAGCCAACCCAGCTAAGCTGAAGATTGCTTTCTGCTGTACTTTCAAAGAGCATTCAGAGCAGTTGGAATACTCTGGAAATAATTTCCCTGCAATTTTCAGCAATCTAATACAAATTCTTGGTAAGATGGTACATCAGTCACATATTACACAACATGTCTCTGTCTAATAACTTATAGCAAATTTTAGCTGTACTAAAAATAGTAGTTACAGCCCTCATTAATTATAAGGATGTTGGATAGTAAATTGCTACAAAAAGCTTTCATGCCAGGAACTGCAGCTCCCATGTTTGTATTTGATGTCTGTATTATGAGACAAATAATGTTTCCTCTTCCAAAACCACAGGCCCTGGCCAGAATATCTGGCAAAACTCTCCTGAAAAAAATAGGAGACAGACCCAGGGGACACACAAGCTCCAGGGCTTGCCCCTGGCTTTTTGTCACTGGCTTTAGCAAGCTCACGCAGCCGGATGCGTGGGGTTGCTGGTGGCCTTTGCAAGAAAGATCCTGATAATGCTGTAGAGAGCATGGCTCTGCAGGGAATCCATTGCTTTCAGGAGGTTATTTTCAGCATGTGGGACAAAGGTCATTACAATTGGCAGCACTGCAGTGAGGTTAAACCAGCAATCTTCAGGAGAATTGTGTTTGGAAATCTGTTTGCATCCAGTGGAAACACAGACAAGTGTTGAGAGAGATGATATCAGTTTACAGAAAAGTGACTGGTGTGAAAAAAGTGAAATGGCAACGACTATCACATTCCTAGAATTAAAGTTACACATCCAGAGCAGCCTAAACTGACCTAAGACAGACCTTGACCATCCTGTCTTCTCACAATTTGGAAACCAACTTTAGTCAGCAGTACTGGGCTGGTCTAGCTCCATGGAGCTTGGCAGAGAGCTGGATGAGCACCACCTGAGCTTGTGTGAGACCAAGGCTGGGGCCAGGCAGAAAGGCAACATATCGCAGTCCTGGTGCTCTCCCTGAAGCTGGTGAGACCTGCCCACCCTTCCACAGCAGTGAAACCTCCCGGGCAGATGGCAGTGCAAACCCCTCATCAAATACACCCAGGGTAAAGTCCAGCAGCAGACAAACAAAAGGGGATCCCTTTCTCCTGTAGAAACTCCAAACGAAATGTTGGCACTTGTTTCCCCCAGGATGTAATGAAGGGATGAATTCTGCAGGTCTGGGGAGGGGTTAGAGAAATTCTATGCTGCTCCCCATGCACCAGCCCTTTTTGTGACAGGCCAGGGTATTTCTGAGGGGATAGCTCAGACACTGCCCTGCTCACTGACACCTTCTCCTTATTCATTCTGATGGTTCAGTCAAGTAAATTGCACACAAAAATTCTGTGGCTCCTTTTTCTGCAGGTTTTTTTCTCCTTAATTCAGCTTCTTCCTATGTCTCATGACACAGGGGTCTTCAGAGATAAGTAGGGTTTCCCCGCAGTAGCAATATACCAAAAAACCAAACCCTAACCTAATATCATTACATACCATTTACTTGCTAAAATACAATAGTATAAGCTGGTATAATAAGGCAGTCCACATTTTATTGTGGTTGAGGGCCAGGTCCCAAAAACTCTCTCGCTGCATTCTTCTTTGTCTCAGATTTGATGGATTTTTCTCAATATATCGGGGGGTTTGTTTTTGTTTGGTTTTGTCACATAAGTATAGTAGTCATAAAAGGCAGAATTTATTTCCTTTATTTACTTTCCTTTTTTAATTTCCTTTGAGAAGGCCAGTAAAATCAAAACTCTTCCCGGGAAACCTATCTTTTTGTCTTCAAAACCCAGAGGTCTCCTATATTAAAATAGGCTAAGCATTTGCAAAACAAGACCTCAGACATTTTCTTCATTGGAAGTAGTCAGAAGGCACAGCTCTGTCTCAACATGCAGTGCAGAAAAGACTGTAACACGCCAAAGCCCATAAACCTCTCAGTTAATTGCCAAGATCTGCTGGGGCATTAGAGCAACAGGACACATTCATGGGACATCCAAAACTGCCTCATCCGTTCTGAATTGTCCCATCCCTCAACTCTTTTAAATGCCAGGAGCCATATATCGGTTGGGCACTGTGAAGTTTTCCAGCAGCAAGTGTGCAGCTGAGCTCCTCCTGCTCCTTACCTGGGCGCAGGGAACATTCCCAGACTCACTCCAGCGGCGGCGACTGTGAGTAGAGTAGCTTCGAGGAGAATTCCTCAAAAACACTCACTCGAGGACCACTTTGGCTCCTTGGTCTCCTGCTGCTCTCCTGCTGCATCAGCGACTGAGGAGCATTGCAAAACACCACTGCTGCATGAAGGCAAAGGATCTGGTAAATCTTTCAGATCTGGGCCTTGCAAATAGGCAGGAAACAGTAGCCAGGAGGAGGGCTAGGTCCTGACCTCCTCCAGCATCACACTTCGTTAGGTGGATGCTACCAGCATTAAATGCAGGAAGTATATGAGGAAGGAGGTTTCAGGCTTCTTGAAAAACACTTCCCAGAGGAAACTGAGTGCTCCTGAGGGCCAGCAAACAGGTGTTTGCTTTCTCTTTTCTGCAGCCTGGTACCGGGGTCCTGGATAGCACATGGGAATCTACTTCCCTCATTTATTGTTCCAAGACTGAGCAGATTAGTCTCCCCATCCAATATGCTGAACAAAAGTCATTTGTGTAACAGTTCTTGGGTCAAGCCCTTTACTCATCCCTAAGCTGTTAACCCTGACCTTACTGGATCGGTAACCCGACCTGAGAACCCTGCACAGGCTGGTAACAATTGCAATTCATGTTGTCAGAACTCCTTCACAATTACACCTATTTGCATGCTTTCTGTCGCTGTACCTGTCACAGGACTTAAGTGCACCCTTTCCTGGTTCAGCCTTGGACACGAGTTGCCTTAAATTTTTAAACACAGGAGTCAAATAAGCTGTAATGTGAAAAAGGAATATAAGGGTTCCCCCTCTCACCAAGGGAAGATAGCTTAGCAATCCTTGGTGAGAATGTCCCTTCTGACGTGGCCCTACCCACATTTTTGTGCAGTAATGAGCCCTTTTCTCTCTAGATGAGCAGAGCAGGGAGGGTACTAAAGAGGCAAGCCACCAGAAGAATGCCGAGAAGTCCCCAAAGAGCTGTGGCCTGGAAATTAGGCAGAAGATATCTTGTAGCATTGTTTGTATGGCTGCTGGGTTTCCCTTCGCTGCAGGGCTTGTGGAGGCTTTTCATTCTGCAAAAACCAGCACGGACCATCTGGGGTAGTGGCCATACCATTTAGTAGTCCCTGAAATAAAAAGCTCCATACAACCTGTTTATGTTGACTCTTTAGCTAACAGAAATCATGAATTGTGATTCATTTATACCCTTGTCATACGATGACCACTGCTTCTTCCCAGGCAGCAAGTTGTAAGAGTCATTCAGCAATTTGTTGGCATTTAGCAGAGCAAAGTAAGTCAGTTCTAAGTTGATGATGCTAAACTATCATTGAAATGAGATCAAAATCATTATGGGAAAGACACTGCCAAGTCATGTTATCATGCTGAAGTGGCATCTCCAAAACAAACAAAGAGATCTCAAGCTTTTAAGCCCAAAATGGTGAGACGGAAAACAGGTACTCAGCTGCTAGAGACGCGTAACTGAAGATCTGCAGGCATGCAGCTTCAACAGGTCCCTGTGGGGGTAGCAGCACCTTATCACTGACCCTAAGGCAGATATCTCACCTCCCTGGGTGGCAGGGAGGTGGTGGATTAAGGTTTGGATCCACCTTGTGGAGGTGCTTTCTGCCCACAGGCATCTTCCAGCTCAGCATGGAGGGGTTTCTGGACTGCACTTTGGTAGTACATCCCTCATGGTATGTTCAGTTTTAACCCCTAATTCTGCATTCTGGGTTCTGTCCCTGCTACTCATTACATGTACTTGTGGGCACCCAGGCCGGCGTGCTTGCCAAGGTCTCCTAATTACATTGATTGAACACTATTCCACGAATGTATGTTTTTAAATAACTTCATTGGTGAGTTTTGTATCTCTTCTGTATTGACTTTTTGTAGAGGATCTCCTGGCAGGCAAAACAGCACTTTGTAAGCCCATATTGCAGTTCATTCACACCACAGTTCACATGTTATCCCAATGAGTCCTTGTCGGGGGGGAGGGTGGAAATCCACTGGAATAGGATGCTGGGAAACTGTCCTTTATTCACTGTTAACTTCAGCCAGGGCAAGGCAGCTGGAGAGGCTGGAGACAAGTCTTGTGACATGTGCAGAACATTCCCTGCTGCTTGCTGGAAGAAATCTGCACTTACTAGAAGGAGTAAGGGATTCCTGACTGATGGAAGAACATGACTCTGCTCTCTGCTGAACTTTCAGCATTGCAACTGGTCTGCTTTAGAGTCAAAAATAGCTGTTTTAGAAGTGCTCTGAGACATACATTTCTTATTACCACCTTATGCTACATCAGGAACTGTAGACTGACTTTCTCCCTTACTTTGTCCTCTCCAATCCTGATTTCCCTGAGAACCTAAGGGACTTATAATGTCTATTTCCATTTGCCCCATCTATGAGATTTTATCAGCTAAAACCATTTAAAGCTGTTAATGTTTCTGCTTGTACCATAACAAACAGCTTACTTCATGAGCTCATTCATGGAAACTAAATTAATTTTAGAGGCTAATAATGATAGATAGAGTGTGTGTGTTATTTTTACCAAAGGAAAGATGTCAAATTCTAGGCTTACTGGTGGTGCTTACATCTGAGCTGAACCTGGGCCACAGCCACTGTATGCTGGTGAGGTTCCTCTGATGCCATGCCAGTTTTTCCCCCAGGGAAATTCGTTCCTCTATTTAGGTAGGAGCATCTGCCTAATGTTCTATTTATAATACATTTCTTTCACAGAATCTCACTTAGAGCTACCACTGCATTCAGAAATGCAATGAATGAAATTAATAGACTTCTGAAAATACTTTAAATGCTTTGGAAATGATAAAAATGTGAATAAAAGGATCCTTGAATACATTAATGAAATTAGGTCGGCACAAATAAGACCACATAAAAATTCACTGGTTTCAGTGGCATTTAGACTTTGATATTGATATTGGTATAAGCAAGAACAGAAAGAGGTCTTCAATGTTTTCCAAAGTTTGTAAGGACAACATGCATAAAGCTTAATGCTTTTCAGACATTGTAGTTACGTGTACTCGCCTGAATTCTTCTTTTATAATGGCCAAGCCATTAAAAGGAGACCTTTCCTACCCCTCTAGCATGTAGCAGCATTAATAAATCAAGTGATTTCTTGCTGGCCAAAGTAAGTTGGCCTGAAAAAAATGTGTGTAATATGCAGGTTATATAACTGTGATCTTCTTTACCCTAATAATATGCTTCTTTATACTGCATATGTATTAGTTGTTTAAAGACAACATAAAATTAATATTCTTTTAGAAGACAACTTATGGTTGAAAAAATGTAGCAATAGACATGCATGTAATATGGTTTAACAATCTTAAATATTCCAGACAGGAAAAGTTTTTTGTCAAAGTCTCTGACAGTTTAAACTTTAAAGCTTCAGCAAAACTTTTAAACTTTTAAACTTTGAACCTGTTTGAACTTCATTTGATTTATGAATTATTAAATGTACCACTGAAATTCACCGTCTTTATTTTCATCTAGTAAAGATTTTTTGTTTAAAAGCTACAGATGAAGAGTGGGAACTAAGGAAATGCAGCCTGAGGAGATTATAGCCCTGTTTTATCGGAACAGCATTCCTCTCAGCTGTATAAAACAAAACTCCAGTAAAATATTTAGAAGTGGGAGAGATAAAGGGCTGAAACTGGTATATACAAAAGGGTGGGGAAAATGAATGCTAAACTGGAAAGCCGGATTAAGCAAGATTTGGAAAATGAGATACCTCTAAATTAATTATTTAACTCTTCCTTCACGTCCTGATTCATTTTTCTATGTCAGGATTAAGAGAAGGGCAGCACCAGGTTAACAGTGTCTTTAACATGAAGTCGAGGGCAGTGGGAAGGAGGAAGGCATTACTTTAGCGAGTTGCTCTGGAGGAAACAAATCTCTGGAAAGGGAAATGCCCTGAATGGCTCCCAGAGTCCTGCGCCAGAGTGCTGGCTGTAATTTATGTCCCAGCTGACAGGGAACCTACCTAAATCACAGCACTGACACCAAATAGGTACAAATGGAGAAGGTAAGTGGTCGGTGCCTCTGCCGTAGCAGCATTCACACGCTGCTAATCACAGCTCTCAGGTCTCGTCCCAGCACGGTCTGGGCACTGCACGAGGATCTTTCCAAAAACCTTTTGGAAAGGCTGCCCTGGAAGAGGCACCCAGGGAGCGTGGCGGCAGTCTGTGCACAGGCGGCGGGTATTTATAGCCCGTGTCTGAATGAGCCTGCACAGATGCAGTTTATCTGGGAGTTTTAGGTACTGTCTGCATGCTGATTATCCCTCGCTAGCAGGATAAAAGGAGAAATAAATAGAAGGCAAACCTGCCCATTGGCAAAAGTCTGGTTTTTCGGGCTGCTTTGAGGTATCCTTAACAAGGCCAGCTGAGCTCCCCAAGGAAGACACACATGTCCCTGCCAGGAGCAGAGCTGAGCTGGATAGCTGCGTGGGAAGGGGGCAGGAGAGCAGCACGGGCTGTCCTGCTCTCTCCTGCCGGGGTACGGGACCGGTGCCTTTGCGAAGGCAGCGTTCTTTCGGCAGCCACCGGGAAACACGGGCTGCTCCAGCCCTCCTGTGCGTCTTCCAGCAAGTGCTGTCACAGGGCAATCACATTAATAGGCCCAAAGATAAAAGGGATAAAGCACACAGGGAAAACTGAATGAAACTGGAGCTGCATGAGTGCTGTAATACCCAAACTTGGCAAACATGTAATGTCAACAACGTAAGTTACAACTGAGCTTCTGAACCTGCAGTGAAAGAAATAGAAGACAAAGGTGAAAATAGGGAAAAATTGGGGAAGAGGGAGGGCAGAAACAAGGTATTCCTCAGCCTTGCATGCAGCCATTACAATAATCCAAGCGGCATCCATCATCAGGTTACGCACTGAAAACAAGGTCTTAAATGGGAGAGAAACTTGATACGTATTTTTCTCTATTAAGGAACTTTTTGTCTGTTTGTTTCCTTATACCTCATTCAGGATGATGTCTTCTTACACGAGAAAAACTACAGTGATTTTACCTGCTTTCAAATGGAGCACAAAATCAAGGTTATTCACCAGTGAGGTGAACAACACTGGAACACTGCACATGGACAGATGCCCTATGATGTGTCCAAGGAAGAATCAAGAATCAAGAGCCTTGGGATCTGATTTAAATCAAAGCACTTCAGTCTATCTCATTTTGAGTGTGTTCTACTGAGGGGCTGCCTTTAAAATAGGACTACTTGACTTTTTTTTTACTCTGGAGTGTATTTACTTAGAAATCTGAAAAACTGGAAAGCTTATGGATAAGGAGAACTGTAGAGAAGTGCAAATCCCAGCTATGGGGCACTAAATCACAGACAGACAACTGGACCAATAACCACATTATTTCTGTAAGGGCATTCATGAGTATAGTGGTTACAATCACAGAACTGGGCATTTGGCACACATTTGCTGACATTTCTTAAGGAGAAAAATAATAGTGCCATTATTTTGCAGTGCCAGATGAGTTTGCTCTTTTGTCCCAAGCCAGAGTCTAGAGTCTTTTCCTTAGCAAATAGGTGCAGAGGCACTGGCTCAGGCAAATCAGAGAAAGTACTGGACAGCCTACAAAAGGTGCCGTGGTTGTATCCCCTTCACAGTCAAAACTCAGCATCCCATGGCTCTGTGGTGTTTCAGAATTGAGCCACCCTATGTGGTCACCAGCCTTCAGCAGCACTCTTTTAAAAACATAATGCAGGCTTGAATGCCTAGGACGGTTCCTTGACTTCAGAGAAAATAAAACCATTCAGCCATGTCCTGAGACCTAGGTGAATTGGGCAATACTTGTTTCCCTCAATAGCTATTTTCACGGCCACTTGCACCTGGCCATGCCAGAGGACTGACTGGGTACACTACGGCAAGATCCTCTGTGGCCAATTGTTCCACCACATTTCTCTTGTCCTGTCTTAAGGGATGCACCAAGACAATCATAACTCAAGATAGAGGCTGGGTTTTAAATCTGTGTTTTCTATGGAAGCTGAGAAAGAGAAAAAAATGATATAATGCCTGGCTCCAAAGCTCAGGAGATTGGCAACCTTCTCAGCTCTCAGGGTGGAAAAGCAGCTACCCCACATGCACACTACAATGCATTCTGTGAGCAGGCTCAGATAAGGCTTGGGTATAAACATATCCCCTCCAATCCCCGACTGCTCTGGGGTCAATTTCTCTACCAGCAGCATCATTCCAAAGGTGGGCCTATGAACCAGCAGCAGAGGCTCACAGGCTGATCGATGCTCCCTTAGGTGTGTAGGGCTTGGCAGTTCCATTGCCAAAGCGCTACTCCACACAGTTTTGCCCATAGTGCTATTTAAAAAATAAATTAATTGTCACTTTGGCTTCGCTGCAGCCTCTCTCTGTTTCATGCACAGTCTGAAATTTCCACTGGTGCCCTGACCCAGCCTGGGGCTTTGAATCAGCTCTGAGGGAAATAGGTCAGTCCAGAGCAACCTGGTCTGTTGCTAAAAGCAAGCCTGTACTTCAGGAAACAACCAGACTGGATAATTAAAACAAAAGAAGGAAAGAGAGAAAGAAAGAGAGAAAGACAGAAAGAGAGAGAGAGAGAAAGAGAGAGAGAGGGAAAGAGAGAAAGAGAAAAAAAGGCTTTTCTCTGAGGATTTTCTGTGAAATCTGTGGCAAAACCCAAGGAAACTGTGTACATCACAGGCATTTAAAAGAAATATTTAACAGTGGAATTTATGACTCACAGAAATGCATTTTAATAGTTCTTCCCCAGCACAAAGACAGAGGAAAACACACTGTTGGGGCAGGTAGAGAATGGCTGCTGCTGGACTCGTCCACTCCGGCTCCCCCCTTGAGCTGCAGCAGAAACACGGATAGCAGGGATTAGACAACGCTGCAACAACTTGGAACTAGCAAGGCTGAAAGACTCTGACAATGTGAAAATTTGACTCATAAAGTCCTTTTTTTTTAACTCTGAGACCTTTCACCCTCTGTTTCCTTTGCCTTTTATAACAGCGTAAGGTCTTCTAGGGATCCCTTCCCGTGTTTCTTGCTCAAGGAAGCTGGCACCCACCGGGACGTGCCCCCAACATACGTGATCCAATGCACCCATGGGTGCACGGAGGGATGAAAGGATGGGACAGGAAAGCGAAGGGACCAGTCGCATCCAGGGCTCCCTGTTCCCAGGCTGCTCCAGGCATCCCACCCAATAAGCGTGAATTTGGACTTCAAAAGGGTGCGGATGGACAGGCTGGGAGGGGCTGAGGGGGCCGGGCGGGGGCAGGCGGTCTCTCCTCCCGCAAATTTTGGCCGGGCCGCCTCTCCCCCATCTCCATCCCAGGAAGCATTTGAAATATTTCCACCCTGAAGTGGACCCAGTTCCCCCGCCACTTGTAGTGCTTGGCAAACAGCGGCGGCGGCCCGGCACATCCCGGCCCGGCCCGGCCCGGCGGGATGGAGGGAGGGAGGGAGAGAGGGAAGGAGGGAGGAAGGTGGGTGCCGGCCCCCCGCGTCCCTCCTGGGCCCCGGAGCCCCCCCGGAGCTCGGCGTGGGCGTGCGCCTCCCCCAAGTGTGTGTTTTGGATGAGGCGGCGCATCAGCTGCCTGGTATCAGCGCTGCGGCTCCGGCGGGGCGGGATGGAGGCTGAGCAGAGCCAGGCTCGGGAGGGTCAAGTACAGGTTGCTGCGCAGGAAAGAGCCGGGGGAGGGGAGCCTGGGTCACTCCTCTCGCCGCTGTCTCTCCCTTTCTCTTTTTCCCTTTTTTTTTTCTCCTTCTTACCCCCCCACCCAACTCCTTTTTTTTTCCTAAACCCCCCCCCTCACAGAAGGGGATGTTGGGACTATTCCATCAGTGTGGTATGTCTGTGTAAACATCATTAGCTCCTATGAGCTGACACGCTGGAGATTTTCATTTCTTCTTACAAATCGCTCCCTTCCACAATAAAAATACCACGCATATTAGGCTGGATATGTTCGGAGGGAAGATGGAGATGTTTATTCGCCTTTGATCTCTCACAGAGCAAAAAACAGTCTTGGCAGAAGAGTAGCCCTGGAGACGGGAGAGGGTGCGGGTGTCCCAGAGGGCGCTGGGCAGCCCTGGAGCTGCGGGGTGAGGGCCGGTCCGATGGCCTCGCCACGGGCCCGGTGGGATGAGCCAGGGCTGTGAGGCTCAGCACTGCCTGGGGGCACTATCCCAAACCCCTGCCAGCCCGGCCAGGCCCTGGCGTCCAGCAGGGCTCTCCAGAGGAGCTCTGATGCTCTCAGTGAGGCAAGGCTGTTTGCGAAAAAACTCATCTCCAGAGTACATCTGGAGAAAAATCGCCCTTTTTTTTTTTTTTCCCTTAAATTCTCTGGGGTGTCCAGCTGCCAGTGGGGTTACTCCGCGCAGGGAGCCATGCACGCGCTCGGCTTGGCCGGGCTCCGCACAGCAGAGCAGAGCCCCGCAGAGCCCAGCAGAGCCCAGCCAAGCCTGCTATCTCCCTTGATCCACTCCTTATCTCCGGGAGCAGTTGTAGCAAGCAGGGAGCTCCAGCAGAGAAACTTCCCTCATCCACTTCCCCCTTCTGTCTGTTTGCCCTGGCAGAAAAGCGGCTCTTTAGTAACCAAGAGATGTCCACACCCTTCTTCTTCCAAAGACCTCTTCATTTTCCTTGCCTTGATGCCTTGGTAGGTATTACTTGCTTCCCTCTCTTTAGTCATTTTGGGGTGAGGGGGAGAAAACTTGGTGGGATATTCTCTGTGTAGCAACAATAGAATCCATGACGTACTTTCAACTGATTTTAGTATTGCAGGTTTGTAGGTAGTTCTTTTTTCACGCAACACATGAAAATGGACAATGTTAAGGGCATGGAAGCCTGAGAGAGCCAGGCCTTTCGAAACAAGACTCTGAGATGTGCTGAGCTCGTTTCTCCAGCTGTGCTTTGCCTGGCTCACCAGGAGAAGGCAGCAATCTCCGCACAGCATGCGGGAGTCCTCGCAAGCCTTTGCGGTGAGACTCCAGCCAGTTTTGCTAAGTCTACGTCCCAAAGGAACTTTTGGTCCAGAGTTCCACCCAGATCCCAGACATCCCAGGCTGTCTCTTTTTGCTTTAGGTAATGTTTGCTTTTGCCTGTTTCTAGTGGTGTGTGTGTTCTGAGCCACAGGAACAGCCACAGCCTGTATAGTTAAGGCCGTTCACAGAGGTCAAGAGTACGGATGCTGATCCAGACTCTGCTGTTCCCACCTGATGCCCCTGTGTGAGTGGGCAGCCCTGCTCTGTGCAGAGTGGTGCTGGCTCCTTTGCTAACACAAAGCTGGCGAACTCCGAATGTCAGCCTCTTCCCCTCCACGCGGCCGATCCCCTTCCAAGAGCACGGATGGCGAGTGCAACTGTGCAAATACATTAGTCAGACTGCATTGGGTAATCTTTCCTATTTGTCCTCCGGCATTTTCTTCTCGTACCTCAAACCTCCTCTTCATAAACCTCTGGGATGAGGTTGTGCCCTTTAACCCCCTTGTTCCCTTGTTCCCTGTCCAGTTCCCCCAGTTCATCGTCTCAGTAGCTGGGTAGGGTTGTGTCAGAGCATTCAGCTCCTTCCTCCCACACACTTACAAGTGATTAATCACTGAGGGCTCAGTGAGGGAGCTTTGTTCGGATGCTGTCTTTTCCCAGACAAACTGAAGTAATTTGTATCAAGAGCAACTCGTGAGAGGTTTTTCACAGGTCTCCACACATACATGGTTATGTGAAGTGGAAAATCCATGGCTGCAAGATAGCAGGCTGCTACAGCAAAGGAGTTCTGCTTTCAACTCTACCTATGTATCTAGAGTTATTTCATGGCCTTCAAGACCTCCATTTTAGAGTAAGCTGGCTAACTAAGGACAGCATTTTGCTTAATAAGTGTCAAAAGTCAGAGGTGAAGTGGAGCTATCACTTTTCCAGTGTCTGAGAATCTAACCCTCATTCTTTGAATACATTAGTATGCCATGTGATTGCAGTCGCAGGACCGATAGGCCTGGAGCCCAAATCATGACCAAATAGTGAAGGAGTTAGGAATCCGCATTTCTCAGCCAGACATGAAAAGCTGGAGCCTTTCAATCCACATAGAAAAATAAATTATGAAAATAATTCATCAATTAGGCAGAACAAAGTCATGATTTCAAAAGCCTTGTTGAATTCATGTTATTCCTTTTATCCAAATAAGTACAAATGGAGATCTCAAAATGTAGTTCACTAACCACACAGAAGGAAATGCCCATTTCCAAGTTTGGAAGATCTGTTCTCATGTCGCCAAACTTGTGATTCCTTTGAAGATTTTCCTAAAGGATAAGTGTAGTCATTCAAGTATCCCTAACACATTAATTGTGTAGATAATGCTGAAGTTTCTAGGCTGTATGATTTTAAGTCATCTGTTTTATAAGGCCAGATGGTTTCCTTCCGTGGTAGGGCATGGGCTGTGACTTTACTAACCTAGCTCTTGCTCATCCCACTGCTGGTGTCAGACTGTTCAGCCCACCGGGTGATCCCACAGGCTAAATGCCTTTACAGCAGTGATAAGATGTCAGTTTTTCAGAGCTGGGCATCCATGGATGACATCGTGCAGAAACAATGTACCCTCACTTTAATCACCAGAGATGCCTGAATATCTAAAAATTATCTTGAGTAAATAAGAAGTGTTCCCCTTTTTTTTTTTTTTTTTTTTGTGGCTCCTGCATTTACTCAATGTTAATAGCTTAACAAATACTTAATTAGTAGAAGTCTGAAACAGTAAATTTTTTAACATAATATTGATGAAAAGGCAATCTTAAATTCACTTATGCTGGCAATCACAGGAAAATAAGATAATATTTAGTTTTTCCTAACTTGGGATCAGTAAAATGAGCTCCAAATCTTTAGGCAGACTAATGACATCAAATCTTGGATTTGCAGTAGAATCACATTTTTTAATATTTGTACAGACCAAAGTTTCTTAAAAGCATACAGAAAATGGTTTTGAATAAAGGCTCTTAAAAATCTCATAACTCACAAACAGAATTAGCCAGGCCCTCTAGAAAAATTATTTTCAGTGAGTTCTTTGCCTGGACATAATCCTCCTCCTCCTCCTCCTCCTCTTCCAACAGTATTTTTAAAGTAAACAACCACAGATTTCTTGGGTTTTCATCTCCAGAGGTTTGAAAAAGAAGTTCACAGAAATTAGTGCTTTTTTCTCCTCTTAATGTTGTGCATTACTGTGAATTGCAATATAATAAATGGCGATTGAAGTGGGCTCATCATGCAGAGCATCTATCACTTCTGTTCCCTAGATTAGGAACCACTGGCTGTTTCTCCTGAAAGGGTCGCTAGCGTGAACTTTTCAGGCAGTGGAAAGTCTCGTGGGCAGACTTATTGTGCTGGCCACAGAGCAAATTGTAAAGAACTAAGAAGGCTTTTCCCAAGGCTAGCTATCAGCACATAGCTTATGGAACACAAAAATTATGAGACAATCAAAAACTAAAATGGAACATTTAAAACGTGATTTTTTTTTCAAAATTATAAGAACATATGTGAAATATGAAATATTATAAACTTTGCAATGCATATGTGAAAAGCCACAAACTCTCATTTAGAGAACAGCCTTCCAGTGACACATTTCTTCAAATCAATGTAGATGCAGAGAGGCTGTGGTACCATTTCCCCTTTATATTCTTTGAAAACCTTTGGTCTGGATAAACCATGTGTAGAATTTCAGAAATCATGTAGCAAGACAATGATGGGCTGTGCAATATATAACATCATCATATGGAATCAGCACCGTGATAATGGCCTTTTATATTGCTGAAATAGCATCACTGCTTTGTGTTTACTGAGCAGGTATCAAAAGCAAACCTTAGAAATATGGTGCAGCATATCTCATTTGTAAGGTAAAACCCCACAAATGATAGGGAGAGAAAAACTGCACTTTTCCACATCTGCCTACCAACATCTCAGGGCAGCAGCTGAGACAAAGCAAGCAGGAGAAAACCACACTCATAAATACCAGGGTGTGCTTTGCGGATCTGGATGAGAGACTTTCTCCATGTTTCATCCTGCAGATGCACAGCCAGTCTGAGTGCTCAGCGGGAAATGGGAAAGCTCTCTGTTGCAAGCAGATCCCTTGAAATGACCCCCACATTTTCCATGCCCGGGAACTCTCTGCAAAGATCATATCCCACAAATGGGACTGTTTTCCCCAAAAACAGACATGCTTACTTTGTCCTACTTTCAAAATATGCCAGGAAACATGCTCAGGCATTAATATCAGCTTGACTTTTTGGGGAATTGATGAATTCACTGTTTTGGTGCAATTGCTAAATACAATTTTCTTTGTACCATTTACACTTTATCTTGCCCCTCTGTGACTCTGGTCTGGTGTCAGACTCATCAGGCTCAGAATGGAAGTATAAGGTAGTGGTAGCGTTGTTGGTGATGACGAAACTCCTGTGCACTTTGAAGGTAGCAAATGGGTTACTTTTATTTTCATTAGCAACATTTGTTAGGGCAATCATTATTTGGGATTACTGACAGCATTGTCTGAAGCCAGTCCTTTGTGCCCTGGTCTGGGTCTTCTACTTTGCAGTGTCTGGCAAGACCTAATCGCTGGTGCAACAGTTTTTAGACAGCCCAGATTTCCCCATTAAATGGTGATAATTGGTATTTTTCAGGGCAGGCAACGCTCAAGCACCTAGAAAACAGCTGCTGGCTGATACCCTCTGTGTGTGCAGTGATTTGCCTGTCCACGACAGCCCAGGCATCACTGCACCTGGTACTACTCCAGTCTGAGCGACAGCCCTGCTGGAAGAGGTGTGACTTTTGATTTAGCTGCCCGGACAGAAATGGTGAGTTACTCACTGAAAGTGCTCCTACCCAGATTGCTCTCCAAGTTGTTATCTGGACTGCTGGCTGCAAACACCAGCGCACAAAGCATGGCTTGGTGGTCATCCTTCTTCTCCCAAGCTCATCAATTTTTTCCCTGTAAAATTTTTCTCACGTCTAAGGCTGTTTTAACAGATTAACTGTTTTCACGTTTTTCACTCCTTCATGGAAACCAGGTAAATGTCATATGCCAGCTATACTCAGAGGTGATATCTCCTCCCATGGAACTTCCCTGGCATGGCAAGGTCTGGGCAGCAGAAGGAAACCACAGCCACGGGAGGCATCAAAATGCCCCAAAACTGGCTCTGGGGACGTTTCCTACTAAACTGAAAGCTCCTCTTGCTGCTTCACAGCACGAATCTCCAGGTGCAAACAACCTGGCACATTAAGGCAAGCTGGCAAAAAGTGAGGTCTGATGCAAGCACGACACACTGCTGCTTCTCCATGTGGTGTGCCAGAACAGCTAGGTGGGAATGCAGACTTAAACTCAGCTTTCACTAGTTTTCAGTGACTTATGGTGATTTTAATGACAGTTTGTTTGATTTGAACTTATTGTTTCCTGGGCTTTCATTTTGAGGAGCATGAGAATTACTCTTTCGAGGAGGACAGAACGTGTGTTGTTATAAATGGCACTCAAGGATGGCACACGGCAGCCACCTCCCCTCCCTCCTGCATCAGCTTCCCTCTGTGGTCTCAATAAGGGCAACTTAATGCTTGTTAAAATATTATTTCCTGGATCGTTCCAAATGTTGTTTCCCAGGGGAAGAAATAATAAAATAAATATAAAATGCTTCTTTAAAAAAACAAACAACATTTTCAGGCAAACAAACACTAAAATCTGCCACATTCGATTACGCAGACAATGGAAAAGGGAAATGATACAAAAGTTTAGACTTAATTTTAAGGAAAAAAGTAGTCCTGTAGAAGGGCTGTAAGGTGTAAAACAACAGGTTATCTCACACTGTAGCCAGTTCAGATCCAAGCAGAATTATTTGCAAAGGGTATGAAACGCGTCTGCAGTTAGAATGAGGGTTTTTTTCACAGCAGAGTCCAGGCAACAGTCCTCCATCATTAAGTTTTTCTAAATTCTCACAAACATTTTCACTGAGAGTACAACACAACCTTGAGAGCAGTCCTGGAAGAAATCCGAATGTCCAGTTCTCAAAACAAGATTTCAACATGCGTCACTTCCCTCCTTGGATTATTTTGGCCAAGGGTGACAGGATCAACCAGAATTCCAGGTTACAGTTCATTAGTCCATGACAGCTAGATTATCACTGTCTGCAAATGGGGCAGTTCTGGCCGTACACATTAGGATCTTTTAAACATTTCCAAGGGTACTTATCTTGATGCAATTTTTTGTGTCTCTGAACAGGAATAGGAGCAATTAGACCTGAGCTGTAGGTGCAATCAACTAGTTAAGAAACGGAAGACTTATAAATGATAAATTCTGCCTCCAATGCGATATTTCAGATGTGCAAAAGAAGATTCTTCCAAGTCAGGCCTGAGAAATACACTTCCAGATAGAGATGGGTTATTTCGTACAATTTGGCTTGGGTTTGTGCTAGGCTGGGGAATCAGAAAAAAATTGCTTTAAAATCATCCTGAGTTAGTGAAACAACTTATCAATAGCATGGGTGACTTGTCACTGGGAATGCTTTACTCTGAGAAATGGTGAGTACTCCATTGATGTCATCAGATCAAGGCTGGACATCTTCCAGGAAGGTTTTGTGTTAGATGAGAAGTTTTTGAGCTCAGATTGTGATTATTTCTATATCTGAATTTGGAATGCTTGACAAGGAACCTGAAAACGTGATGACGATATGTGAAAGCAGGTTAGTGGCGTTCCTTTTTTCATCTCTCAGTGTAATAGAATGATTCTGGGCCCAAGGACGAATTGAGTGTTGCCTGAAGTGTGGCTGAGTCAGTACAGCTCTCCACTTGCTCTCAGCCCTGCATTGACTCAGTAGTGCTGACAGCAGTAAAAAACTCATTTATTGATTGTCAATGAAGTATCATTTGAAAATGCAGTCTTCAAACAGAAGAGTAAAAAGATGATTTTACATCATCATCAGTCTGGCTATCACCATGTGTAGCTGCACCGAGCTGATCCAATTTTCTCTTCTGTCGTTGTTAAAGATGTTTTATTTTTAAGGAAAACTGTTCCCATCTTAGAAGAATTAAATAGCATCCTGGAAAAGAAAATGTCGACTCAGATTAGGAAAAGACTGCTGGAATCATCACAGAAAGTAAATTCTGTCTTTTATTTAACTCTTTCATCCACGTTCCCGTGGGAAGTGTGTAAAGATGAGAAGCAAAAACATGACAAATATACAGAAAATGAGAAAAAGTGAAAAGACAAACAGAAGTAATTTGTGTAATTGAAAAATACCTTGCAATGTAGGAAGAAACAATTTTTTTACCCCCCCCATTATCCCCAGGCATTACTCTGCAAAAACGATACAAAAACATTTCAGCCTGTTCTAGCAATGACTTTGTAGGGCTGACCTCCACACTGAAAGCCAAAGCAATGTCTGGGGCTCAGATAAGACTCAACGAGTCCTATTTTGAAGGCAGCCTTTTGCAAAGGATGAATTCTACTGTTCATAATAGGTTCAGGTGCCCCTATCTAGAGATGAGACAGACACTGTAGTGTCATCTCAGCAGCAGTGTTATGTCTGAAGATGCTCTCTCCTAGTTTTGGGTGCACATCACCCTGGTGCATATCACCAGGTTTGTTGTGGGGCCCACTGGGCTAGGTACAGTGCAAACTATACCAACAAGGCAAAGCTTTGCTTGCAGGGTTTTAATGGCCTTTGCATTTACACAGTTTTAAATATGCAGACTGCATGGAAGAATGGCATTTGCTCTTAGTGTCATTTTCTGTAACAGCAGGGCAAGTCAGTATTCAATGACAGAATAAAAAGCTGCAGAGTTAGACAATGGGTGACACATGGACTTTGTTTTAGTTGGTATAACTCCAAAACTGTATTCCAGAAGTTTCTGAATTCTTCCAGTCTTAGTGGTTCGTGCTGACAAATGTGCTTGGCACACGCTTAAGAGATGTGATTTAGAGTCACACCTCTGTTACCAGGTCTCCAAGCACATCGGCTCTCAAAGTTGGACTCATTTCTTCATTTCTCTGATGCAGACAGGCTATAAGAGCAAGATAGAACCCTGGGTTTAGTTCCACTGAAAGAAGTGGCCCAGACTTCTGTAGTCAAAGGCACAAAAGCTGCATAGGCTGTCTGACTTCAGGCAGAGGAACTCCCCACACACACCTGAAGCATTCGGAGCAATACACAACTATTGCAATAGGCCATCTTCTCAGGCGTGTGTGAAACATATGCCCACTCCAGGGCAGATTTAATGTATTTGTTGATTCTAATGGGATCTCAGCCTAGTCCCTCTTCACTGTTTTGTAGCACACTGTGAAAGCCCACAGGACTGCCCATGCTTCTTAAATTGTGTGTTTTGTCTATGGTCTTTGCAAATTCTGCCATCACCCCTGCCCAGAAGAGCATTATCTGTTAGGTGACTGCCTAAAGGCAGTGGCAGGGTTTGTCTTGTCTTCTATTTATTGCTACAGATGATTCTACACACTCCAGGGGGCATTTGTGGATGAACTGGCCTTGCACAGACCACGTCAACTCATGGGGATTTGGGGAGTTTGTATGTCTGAATGGAGTCAGAAAACTCAAAATCTGGGATCCAGTCATCATTTCATGGATGGAAAATACATTCTAGGTTTCAAGTATAATCTAATACTCTAATGGTGCTTTCAGAACCATGTTAACACAAAGTCCTTGTGTATGTACTGCTATGGTAGCATTCTTTACACAGCTTTTATGACTGCATCTATATTTTAAAGCATGATGGGAAATTATAGACTACCTCCAGTTCTCATTCCCATCGTTGGAAATGTGTGTGGAGATCCCAATGCATTCAAAGGATGTTGAATGAGATCCCAACGCACTCAGTGGATGTTACACATGTGCTACAGAATGGAGCCACCTCACAGAGGGTTGCACAAAATAAGGCCAGGGTGCTGCTTGATCTTAGTCTTCTCCTAAAATATTTTTTCTCTTTGTTTTAGTGTTTCTCCTCCCACAGCTTTTTCCTCTTTGCTTTCTGAACTTTCACAGATACTTAAACATTGCCTTTGGTACTGAAATTGGGCCCTGATTTTATGTGAAAAAGAAGGGGAACCCTCTGAAGGAATAACCTAATTGTAGCACCAGATAAATTAGAAATGCTCTCTGCTGTCATTCAGCAAAGCCATGTGCAGACAGCGAATCTTCACAGCTATTAAAAAAAATGTGCTATTCAGTGCAACCTTGCCATCTGGCTCCTAGTGCTGGATTCCACTACAGTGTGCTTCTTGAGATTACACCCATCTGCCAGCCTCCCCCTCGCCTCCCAAAGCACTTAGGAAAACTCTTCTGGGAATAGAAAGTGAATTATTTTATTCCAATCACCATGCAGCTAACTATACATGGTAATTAAATGAGGAGACATTCTCCTTCTGCCATTGGAGGCAAAGGTTTTCTTACTAGTCATAAATAATGAATGTTCATTGGGAAAATGAAAAGATATTTACTGAATAAACTAGTATATGTTATCACGCTGATGGCCAGGCAAAGATAATCAAGTATTAAAACAGAAAACAAGGGTAAAATACTCAAAGCTGAGGCTTCTTACACCGTATTTATTGGATGCGGTTGTTCCAGATGATCACAAGCATCTTTAAGCACAGGAGAGAGAGGCAACATTTACCTCTGATTTAAACAGACACGAAGCCAGCACATTGCCCTGGGAATGATTGCTGGGAGACCTCACGTCCTACGGACAAGGGAGTAGCTTTAATAATCCCGGTGGCCTCAGCAGACAGTGACTTCAGTATAAAAGTTTGCAGGATGAAGCCCTACGAACTGGCAAGGTGTGGAGCCTTCCTGTGCAGTTCCCGTGGTGTGTCTGGGAAATACCAACATTCAGGCAGAGGAAAGTGCTCTTGCTTGTACCAAGCACCGCCGACTTCAGCTGTGGGAGACCTGCAGAATGCGAACTCCCCAGGGGCACCCACTCACTTGGCAGCTGCCCTCTCCTGTCTGCAGTCCCAGATGACTCATGCTCTCCTCACGCCCTCTCTGCTGCCTCCTCGATACTCCCTCCAAGCTCCAGACAGTTTGCTGAGCTAGAAATTCCCAACAACACACCACGGTTCATGCAGTTCTGACCCCAAAACTGAAATTCCCAGATGGCTCAAGCTCTTTTTTTTTTCTGATCCGAAGGTTTAGCTCCCTGATGACTCAAATGCACCCAGTCTTTTTTTAGCATGCATTTGAAAAGCTTTGATAATTTTCGTTCACCTGCAGCTCCTGTCTCAGTGTCAGGATCTGCCAGCTGTAAATGACAAAAAACATCATAATACACATGCTCCTAGCACTGTTTCACTCTGTAGTCATGATGCTTACTTGAGGAATGTCATGAACTTTTAATTTAGTGTTTTGGAGCCTTAGAATAAACCAAAGCTATGCTTCCAGGACCTTAAAAACTTAAACAAGCCACAAACCAAAGAAACCAAAGATTCTGAAAAATTCCCAGTACTCCTGGATCTTAGCATTTGGTTAACCATTCAGTTAACAGGAAATTGGAAATTTCTCCTTAGTTTAGCTGCTTCCCATTCAAGCTTAAAACTACATCATAATTTGGGATCCCAACTTGAATATAAAATTTGATGACTGCCCCCTGCTTTCTTGGTGGCCTTCCAAAGTTTTCTGAACCTAAAATTTCTTATGTATAGCTCCTAATGGAGGAATTCCTCACTGAGTCCTAAACTGTTGCTTGGGTTCTCAGTTGTCTCCAGTTTTTGCTCCCGAGACTGAATTTATCTTATTTCACAAATAAGCCAGCTCTACTGGCTCCTGCTCATTGGTTGATTTTCCTCAATAGCTGACACTCTCCCATGGTTTTGTACTCTACTTCCCAATCTTCCAAGTAATATATAACATGTTATTCATAACTCCATGAATGTGTTTTGATAGACCAGTTCATTGAATATCTTTGGTCCTGCTGATGCCACAGATCTGATAGTTTGTCAGGCAAAAAGTCTTCCACTTGCCAAGACTTCAAAGTTTAATGATTAAATATGCTTTAGGAGAGCTATATATCCTTGAATTATTTTTAAATATTTTTTTTTCTGGAGGATACAAAGTTTTATGAATTTACACCAGCTGTAATTTTGGTCCCTGGCAAAATGAACTGCCAGAGTATGTCCATCTTGTTATCTCGGTGTGTCTCTATGCTCATTTTCAACATCAGACTCAACCATCCTGGGTCTTCAAGATTATGCTTAGAAACCCTCAACTTTCAAAGTCTGCGGAAGAGAAAGCCCAAGTCTGCTTGATGCATTAGGGCTGGAATTCCCCCTTTTTCAAACAACTTAGCTCCACCAGGCTCTACAGCTTCATCCTCCAGCCCGTGGTCTGACCTCAGCCACTGCCAAGCCCAGCAAAATGTAGTGGCACAGCGTAGACCCAGGCTACAGGCAGCAACAAGAACAAAAAGCAAGGGGTGTGACAAGCTCTGGCTCCTGCTGAAGCCTACCCTCACCACTCGTACAGCTGACACTTTTCAGTGTCCCTCAGCTAGCTGTCAGCATCGCTCTTTCCATGATACCCCTGCCTACACGACAGTGCTGGGGTAGAGCAGGAGCTAAGAGCAGAGACTAGACTGCTGATAGTCCAAACTTGGCCCTAGTGTGGTGCCCTATGATTCACTCACACACTATTGTTGCCTATTAATAATATGCTTTTTCCAAGACTCAGAAAATGAATTACTCATAGATAAGACACTGAAAATAAAGTCTTGTCAGCACTGTATATTTAGAAAGTGACTGTGGGACAAATCCAGGTCAGTCCTCCATTCAATATAGAGCTAACACCTGAAAGGATTTGCTTGCTGCAGGGGACAGTATCCAGGAGTACTCATCACCTTTCCCTCTTGCTGTACACTGGATATCTGGACTCATGGCTGCATCTTCATATAAAATTCCACAACACGGAGAACAAAGCAGACAGGTGAGATACCAACACTTATGATGTTCTCATTCTGACCATGGACAGCGAGTTTCCCACAGTAAACCGGGAGTTTCAGAAGTTTACTGGTGCTTTCCTGGACTTCTTCTCACCTCTCTTCCTTCTTCCGTTGCTCTCATGTTCCTTCTCTCCTCCTCCAGGAGGACAGAGAGGGAAACAGGATTTCTGTATCTTCAACACAAGACATCTACTGAACTGATTTTTCCCAAAGCTTATGTATGGGATGAATTTCAAAAGCAGCATCTAAGGGATTGTTTTGTCTTCTTAGAGGACTCTAGAATTTCTATCAGAACCCTTGTCAGGGATTACAACTCTATTTTCATCTTAAGGTGGAGAATCTTTCAAATTCACCTTTTCTCTACTAACTTCTGAATCATGCCAAGCTGCATCCACTATTAAACTGAATTTCTGAGGAGTCTCAGATCTGCATGAAGTCTATGCATCAAGGCAAAGGGTATGTGAGCAAATGTAGTGCCCATACTGGTAGATCTTCTGGGCTGATGGTGCATTGAGGTTGTGGTGGAGACATGAAAATATCAACTGGCTGTCTAGATTGCAACTGGGGACAAATTTCAAGTCAAGATAGTAAAGTATTACTGCTATTGAACAAGGTATTTGTAGGACTTCAATGAAAAGTCCTTTCTGAGTGTTTTGCCTCTCTGCCAGAAAGATGAACTCAAAATAGGGAAGGTAAAGAAAGGCAAAGAGGGCAGCCAGGGAATAAAGAGCACTTCTTCTGAGGGAAGACTTAAAGAGCCTACTTAGATGAGCAGGAGAACTCTGAGAAGGGGAACGTTTATGTATAAATGCAGAAGGTAACTACCATGAAAGGGGAACATCTATTTAGAGTAAGTGGTAATTCTACTCCCTATGGCTTTCCCTGCAGTAGGACCAGGTCCTGAGTATGTCAGACTAGGCCAACATGACAGGGTCAACTTCAGAGTCATTGTTGAGTCCAGACGTGCTGAGTGCTTGAGCCCCAGCTGAACCTCCAGGTATGAAGTGTGTCCTGATTCTCCTCACTTCCCAGCCTCCCCATCCATCTCTATGTATGGTAGATTTTGCCCACCAGCAGCAACCAACAGCTCTCTGCTCCTGACTTCAGGCCCTCCAGCCTCCCATTTCTTTCCTTTAACATGAGTGATGGTGACCGATTATGATCTCACTAAGTCTTTATATACTGAATAAACATGTGGCTTCCAGACTAGCCAGTGCAGCCTGCTGTCTTGTGGCACTGGAGACAACTGATCACTCTGCTGCTTCAGCCCCAGGTGTAAATCCTGCTGACCCATCCCATGTTGCAAAAACTAATGTTAAAAGGCTTTTTTTCAAGCAGCCCTTCACAAACAGTCAAGGCAGATGCTGTTCTGCTCAGCAAATAGCATTACATCCATAGCATTGCATAGTTTCTCTTTGTGCATGACGAGAGATTGACAGTGTTTTGATATTATGGATTGTTATTGTGACAACACCTAAAACTGACAGCTTGGTTTGTATCCCAGACAATTTACAAACATTAATTGCAGGATCATACAAGAATCATATGCTGTATTTACCAGAAAATGTGAAGAATCCTTCTAAGATCAACATGGTGTGAGTAACAGATTCCTCCAGAAACAACCACAGAATGTAGTAAGAGGAGGGTTTCTGACAGAAATGCAATCCCTGGCAATTGTGTCCATAGAAAGTAATGAAGCAAGGCTGGGAAACTGTCTATTTATGAGTGAAGTGTGTTTCCAGTGACAGTGGGAGCACTGCAACTTAAAAATAAAAACTGCATACAGAAACACCTTACTGGAATGTATTTTAATTTAACTTCAACTAAACCGGGAATTCATTCCTGCTGCTTCTTTGATGTGGCAATAGGCAAGTGAAAGAATGTTCACAGTTTATGCATTTATCTCTGGGAGAGGCAACCCTGAATTCCTTGTGAAAATAGTCTATTTTTGCAGTGGGAAATCCTTTCTCATTAAATTTTCTTTGCCTGGATTTTCTGTCCATCTCATGCATAAAAAGTTCCAACATTCATACAGATTAGAGAGACTTTCACCTACGCATGGCCAGTTATATGTATGCATATGCCATGCCAGCTCCAGACGTTGAGCCTGGGTGCTTTGGAAAGAAAGGAGATGCAAACCTAGTGCTTGTGAACTGACAAGGAATGGACAGCCAGGCCAATCCCAAGAAGTAAGCCATACTAGGCACACAGACTTGTCCTAAGCAGACATGAGCTCCTTCTGTGACAGAATTATTACTGGAGTCCTTACCTGAGAAGTTAAGACCTTGAGCTGGGAAAGTATTGAGACAGGCACCTGCCTCTTCAGTACCATGGGCAACACCTTGGCACCTCAACAGACTCTGTGGCATCTGAGCTGCTGTCAAACCCTGAAGGTCTCTGGGTCCTTTAGATGCCTTGATGACCCTTTTGTCCTTTGTCTTGCTCCTTTTCAGGTGACACAAGAGCACCTTCATGCAAAAGCCATCCTACAAAAAGCTCTAAGAAATTGATGGATGTTTCTGTATCCTCAGCCAGTGCATCCAGTCACATTAGCCATCCTCCCCCTCTCATTTCTGCTTCACAGAGTGGAAAAGAGGGATGTCCTGTGCAAGCAGCTGACCAGGCTTAGAATACAGAGGGTTTCTGCCTTGGGAATTCAAGGTGGGGGAGGAACCCCCTCTGACTAAGTAAACCACATCATACACTCCCGTCACACTTCTTGCTTCATTTTACTCTTTGCTTAGGCAAACACTCAAGTCTGCTCCGAAAACTCTTTATTGCACGCATGTGTGTCTCCTTTTTACACAGGAACACCAAGCACTGATTCATGGCTCAAGTGTAAACAGGACAGACACTGCAGTGTCCCTGAATCTGCACCAGTTTTCTTTGTTTTCGTGTCATCCAAGGCACACACCTTACTTTTCACATCTGACATGTGACTTTAAATAGTGGTGATCAGCTTTTCCATATCCAGTGGCAGGGGTTTTCCATGGTTATCTGTCCAGACCTCCACCCCACAAACAGTACAATAGCCTGCCCATGCACATGCAACGTAATTTGGAAGCACTGACCCTACCCTGAGCACATCTCTGAGGAGCCCCCAAGCAAAGGTGGCATGAACAAGCTGCTCCTGTCTTTCCCAAAATCTTCTGGGGGGCTGAGTGAGGTGCAAGCATGTGTGAACAGTCTGTGTTCACTCAGAAAGTCTTTATTACCATGTCCAGGTATGACTGATACTCACCTGGAAAGATGATGTGGTCCCTTCACAGCAATGACCAAAATGCCCTGCCTTACCGTAGCCCACCTGAGCCCCTTGGGCAGCAGGCACAAGAACCAGTTTTAGCACTTGCTCTCAGCTGTCAGCACTACTTCAAATTACCCAGATTACCCAGATTACTTCAGATTCTGTTTTAGGCAGGCCTTGGACTTCTGTCCTGAGACAGAAAATAAGGTAATTTCAGATTTTACAACACAGAATCAATTTTAACCTGTATTCCGAGAGAGGCAAGGAGACACTTCGTTCAATGTCTTCCTTTTTCATGTAAACCCCTCCCTCCATCCCAGCTGCTCCAACACTCTTTTTGTCCGAAAAACTCATACAGAGTGAGGGAATTTCAGGTGTCTGCTCAGTGGATTCTCAGTGGCCTCCAGCTGCTCCCTGGTGTTTTGGTGAGGGGTGGGTGGTTTTAGGGTACTAATTCGTCCTCCTGAACTGGAGCTCTGTGCCGTGCTTCCGCCGGGGAGCACTCAGGCTGTGCTACAGCCCAGGGGACAGAGTGACAGGGGACGGTAGTTACCAACCTGTAGTTTCACCAAAGGTAGAACAGAAAAAAAAAACCCCCAAAACCGAACAGCAGGATAAAAAATTCTAGCGTTCCCTCTTCGAGTTCCCGCTGCCACCAACAAATTACTAACCGCGGCGATTAAACTAACGCCTCGAAGAGCGCGCTGGAGCGGTGAAGACGGGCCAGGCGCTGGCGCGCAGTTTCCCCATGGCGCACGCCGTGCTTCCCGCGGGTTTCCCCGCTNAGCCCCGAGCCCCGAGCCCCGGCCCTCTCGGGTGCCCTCCGGAGGGGCGAGTCCCTCCAGGCCTCCCGCTGGGCGGGATGGGCACCAAAGCCCTCTTCCCTGCCAGGAGCGGCATTAGCGGCTCGCCCGCCCCGCCTCGGTTGGTTTGTGTCTGGGAAAGGAGAACAGAATTAATAAAGGATAAATGCAAAATAAAGCGGTAATAAAGCCAGCCCTTCTTTCGGGGTGAAGGAAGGAACCAAAGAGCATCTCTCTCTGCTCGCAAACTCCTCTCCTGGTGCTGTGAAGGTGGGCTTAAAAGTTTCATTAAGTTTAAGAAACTAAAATTTAGTTTCATTCACACCTCCACCCCAGTCTTCCCAGTGCCACTGGATTTATTTGCAGAATAAGAGTACAGGTTGTGATTTTTTGTCTTAGGTTTGAATTTTTTCACCTTGAAGGTTTCTTCCATTGATCATAGACCTGCCAACACACCCGTCCAGCAGAAAAAAGTATGAATTTTTTTTCTTATTAGCAGCTTTCATATTAAAATCACAGCAAGGCAAACACAAACCCCAGATACGAAATATAAATAACAAACAATGCCCAGATTGGAAACTTTCTAGAGATTACATTAGACCCTGGCAGGGCCCCTGACTCTGTCAAAGAAGTGTTATCTTGAGATTGTCAATGCATGCTTCAGGGTAAGAGTGACTTTGTCCCCAGAGACCCAAGGGAACATAACAAGTGACATCAGTCATATTTTGGAGACTGCAGAGCCTAGTGTCACTGAATGTCAACTAAATCTCTGTACATGGCTCTCCTCAAGGAGCCATTCCTGAAGTGCTGAAAGGCGAGAGGGGCTAACTAAGCCAATTAAAGAAACATTTACTAAGTACGGAAAGGACACGATGATGTACAGACCAGGTACATACCTATTTTGTTTTCCTTCAGTTTCCATCAAGACCAAAGCGGGTGGGAAAAAATGCCCCTTTACCAGAGGTAGGACATTAGCTGACGAAAGGCAGGAGGCTCATGCCAAAGCAATGGCCATTTCTTTTTCCCCTAGAGCTGATGTTCTGTCTGTTCCACCTCAGCATTACTCATGAGCCAGAGACAACACACCAGTCTGCCTGAACACAAAAATAAAGCACCAGACAGGCTTCTTTGGGAACAGCAATGGTACATGTGAAAGAGGAATTGCAACTGGAGTTTACAGGAATGCTAGCAGTCATGTCATCAGGTCACATCCTGATCCTACTCGCTTAATTGTAAATAAAGACCAGTCCTGGGGATACGCCAGCTATGGCAACTCCTTATTAGGCCCTTTATTCATAAATCTGATCTCTTCAGAAATAATTAAGTGGAGGGACATTTTATGGAATTGAAAACAAACTTTTGTATTTTCATGGTGAAACCAGTGTTTTTCCTTTTGCAGAAACTGACTCATGTAAAAAGTATCCACAAAGGAACCATGCGATTATACTTAGGGATACAAATAGACTGGGCTTTGTCAATCGGTCCCCTGCCACTTTACAGACAGGACAAAATTCTGCTTTGGAGCAAAGCAATGGCATCGTTTTGAGCACCATGGAGGGGTGGAGGCAGAGGTGTTCTTGCAGGTCTAGCTGAAGCAGTTAGTGAAAGAAGCCCTTATCCTCTGCCCCTGCACGTGGGGTTACCGTTTCCACACCAGGGTCTGGTTGGGCAAAGGGACAGCACATCCGGAAAAATCACCAGCTCAGCTCAATTAACCTAAAGTGACTTTCCTGACTTTGCACTGAAGCTGATTAGCACCATATCTGTTCGCTTGGCTCAGCTGAGGGCATGGCAACCTCCCACCCAAAGGCACTGGCAAAAAGGAGATAGGCAGTAATATCTAAGTTTAGGAAAGCCCCTTCTTGAAAAAATCATGAATCTGAGCTTTAAGGGAAGAATTTGCACACGACATCCTTATCTGGGATCTGAGTTCAAGGCCGTTTTATCTCGGGTGTTGGTTCAGTTGGGTGTGGAGATAAGTCCAAGCTGTGAAGTTTGAATCTGGACCAAATTTCTCCATGATTTGAAAGTGTTTGGTTCCATCATTTTGGAAAGGGCCTGTCACTAGGTCTTTTATGCTTAGCAGCAGATACAGACATATGAAAACCAGAAATAAACATTAGGAAGTCACTGTAGCTGCATCCAGCTGAACCCCCAATACTCTACAGAGTCACTAATTTATAAAGAAAGAAGGAATAATAAAGCATAAACAATAACAGAAACATATCCAACATTTCAGTCAGTACAGTGCTCTTATTGCATAGCTGTTATAAATACATCCTGCTAACACAGGAAGTTTGGGGCAAAAACAAAAGCAGAGGCAATTAGCTGTACTTGTTGCAACTACAAGACCTTTGACAAAATATTGCTTGATATCTGAAAGCGTATAATTAAAAAAGAAGATCTCTATCAAAACTGCTTGTTTAGTATAATGAATGTGACTATCTATCTATCTATCTATCTATCTATCTATCTATCCATCCCTGTGGCAACATCACTCCACATCACTGAGGTATAAATTACAGGTTATAGGCAACTTCAGGTGACCCAAGAGACAACAGAACTGGGGTAGAAAGTAGAAAATATGGAGAGAGGAAGAAGAAAATATGAAAGTCAGAGGCAGCCCTGTTTAGTCAGTACACACTGTGAAAATAAAAGATAGGTCTGACACTTGGAGTCTTCATTTCAAAAGGCCCTTCCTGCTTGGGCCTGTGCAGTGGGAACCTATTGGGTCAGCAACACATATATTCTTTGGGGACATTCATAGAAAATTTGGCTTCTTGTGATAAACACCTGAGAAGTTTGGCCTCAAACCTGCAAATGTTAAGCAAGAGCAAAAAAAATTTTAAACGTAGAGTTTGTTCATGAGCTGCTGAATTCCATGAAAGACTTTATCAACATTGTCTGGCTTTTGTTCAGGCTTAGAGTCATTATTACAATTACTGACAAGAATGTAACACCACAAAACAAGGTTTTGCAGGCGAACAAGTGCTGCTAATCTTTTTGCTGCATCTCAGCCGTGATTCTTCTTCCAGGGATAACTTTGCTATGCAGTCATCTTGTTTCTCTTGGTTGACAAAAAAGTCAACTATTGGACATACTCCATATTACACTCTTTATTATGTTCATTTTACACATATATTGTCATCATCCAAACTCAGTAGGCAAGGGTTTGGCTTAAGAAATGTTGAAGTGTTAAAATGCAGCTGAAACTGAAAGTATCCAGACTGGTTATTTTTTGACACTTCAACAGTGGGTAAAAACGTGAATGTGAATTGTAGCGAAATTGCAAAATGGAAATCTTAGGAGAGGAATACAGTAGCAAACCCAGCTAATCTCCAGTACTACAATCTTCCCAGGACCACAATATTTCAGCATCACATGAGCTTTAAATAATTTACCCTCTCAACTTTCCTAAGAGGTAGGTGAATAAAAGATCTGTAGGTGTCAGGCATTGCCCAGGATGTTTGTGGTTGAACCCTGGTGTCCAAAGCCCTGAAGCAAGGCTCTCATTCTAGACTGTGCAGCGAGGATCCTGGAAGAAGTGAAGGCTGCGTCTCACTGCTTATTTTTACTTTAGATTAAAGCCAGGGGAGAGGGAGCTTGCAGGGTAGGACATGACCAAGGCCAGGAGGGTTGGAATTATGGCAAAAGAACTATTGGAAAGCTTAGAGAAAACTTAGCACAGGTATGCAATATTTTTCTTTCTGTTTTCCTTGCCTGAATTTGAAGCAGGGTTGAGTGTTTAGTTTCTCTGTGCATGGAGCTCTCCCCATGCTGTACTTTCCTCCACAATGATTTACAAACTGCTCTCCTCTGCTTCATTCTCCTTCTCGGGGAGATTGCCAGTCCTGTCAGCATTATCCTCTGACACTTTGGTCCAGAAATATTTTAGGATCAGACATGCTTTCCTTGCTTTTGCTGCCTATATTTCTGGAAGGTCCATCAACCAGACAATGCTTTGCACTCGATGGTCTGATGCCAGTGCCGGGACAGGGATGAGTTAGCAGCCACTTAGTCTGCAAAGTATGGTACCAACCTCACTCTACAAACAGTAGCAAACCTGAAAATCCAGGGAAACAGGAAGCCTCTTGGAGTGCAAACCGTTCCCTTATTCAGACCTTCTGGCTGTAGCTGCTGATGGAAAGGAATTTGCAGCGGGAATTGCAGATCAACCTAAATCTCCAACTAAATATAGTCTTGCACTGGTGGGGGGAAAGGAGGGGAAATATGGCAGGGAGGAGGAGAGCCAGGAGTATTCTTTAAACACAAAAGCTATGTTGAGAGTAGCTAGGCATAATTAATTAATGATGATTTTTAATAGCGGGGTTTATGTGTTTAGATGCTCTCTAAGTAGAGTTGAAACATGAGAGATTCTGTATCCAAAAGACGTGTTACATAGCTGTGCATGTTACAAAAAGAAAACATGTGTAAGTACCAAATATTACCCATTGAACAAAAATAAAGCGAATGAGTCATATAAAACAACTCTATAAACAAAAGTTGCAAAATGCCTGGGAAGACTTAACTAATTCAATTGCTAGGCATTATGTTCCACTCGTGTGTATTCCTCTAGCAGGCCTGGAAAACTAATGGGATGCCAAAGGGACCTCAGTGTGAACTGCAGAGGAAGAGCATGCAGTGTGAGGGCTAAGTGTGCATGATGGTGTCATCTTTTCCCCACAGAACATGAAACATCTGAAGAATGTGGTTTCAACGCTCTCATCTCTTAGACAAACTTGCTTTGCAAGGAGATGTAGCCAAAATCATGGATTTCCTGCAGATCTTAGGCAGGAACAGGATCCGGGGAAGACTGGAGAACATGGGATTTTCATTTTAGCTTGTGTCAAAAGAATCAGGAACATAAAAATTATATCATTTCAGCAGAATAACAGAGTACCACCTGAAGTAATTTTGCAAAGATGTGATTTATGACTGATGTTCATCTTGACAGGACTCGGGTCTGTCTAATCCTACGCACCATTTGAAACTACTTCCAGTGTCAGTGCAGGGTTTGGAGAGTGCTTGGGGCTAGTGAAGGTCTCAGTCAAGCTTGAACCTGGGATGGCGGAGTTTCAGGATTGGAAGACCTCCAGACTCTCAAAGTTTTTCACTGTCTCTCTTAAGGTATCTTCATGTATCTTCTCCCCTCCGGTGTGACCTCATCAGTCCTCTAAAACTACCAAGTCATCCTGGATTGTGACAGATTCATTCTGTGAGAGATTTTACTGGAGCTGCTGGGTAGAGTTCTAAAGTCCAAAGAATTTCTTTTAGCATTTATGTACATGTGAAGGCAAACCTTGCCTTGACATACACGTAAATGCTAAAAGGTACTTCCATCTCTACCATTTCCATGTCCATTTAGAAGAAGGGAAAGCTCCCTCAGAATCCTCATGAAGCCTAGGAGACTTGAAAGGTGAATTTTGAAGGTTTGAGCTAGTAGGGGTGGATTGAACTCAGAACCAGTCTGACTTGTGCATCACTTCAGTGTTTCAGCTTGTCTTCTGGACGTCACACAAACATAAGCCCTCATACCAGTGACATATGTGGTTGGAATTACACTGGAACTGAGACTGTCTAAATTTAAAGTGTCAGAAACTGCAAGTCTAAAGTTCTACTTTACACAAGTAATTTTACTGGCAATGTGATGCTCAGTATCTGCTGCTTCAGGCTGCTTAATGTGAGGCTCAGCTTGAAGCAGTGGTATGAAATATAGTAAAGGTGACAAAGTTATCTCTGCCCTTGTTTATTGCCTGAATTCAGTTCCAGTGTTTATAAAACAAAGAACAGTATTCCAAAAGCAGGAGGAAAAAAAATATATTTAATTCAGTAGTGCATATGAATAATACTTGAAAAGACAAATAGTGTTTGGTTTATTTAATATATTGCTCATTAGTGAACCACAATACAGACATTTTTTAAAAGACTGCAATCACCATGACAACCTGATAACATTTAGTCACATCATTTCCGAATATGATTATCCTCCTTAAAAACTTTTCTTTTTTATGAAAACAGAGGGCAGATTTCAAGTCTGTGGTCTGTTCTTAAGATAACCTGTAAGTTCCCCTTTTAAAAAGTACTGCAGTTCAGTGGAAACTGCAAGGAGAACTGAAAGAAAGATACAACTGGAAGAGAGGGAATACGTACTAAAATTGTAATCCCAAGTTCAAGGAAAACCATTCTGTCTTACCCTGTAAAATCCATGCAGAGGGGGTGACTTGCACATAAAATTTAGATTTTATGTGTTAACTTTAATAGGATCTTCATCACTGTGTCACGATCCCATGATGGAATGAGGGATCAGCACCAACCAGGCAGATGTCACTGCAGGACAAAAGGAGATGGAGACCAAGACCTTTGGGGACACTCATCCTTGCAGTCCTTCAGTAGCACAGCAGGGAAACCAGTTGCTAGGCCAGACCTGAAAAATCTTCTGGGCAGGACTGTCTGGTCTTCAGACTGACTTATCCATGAAACTCTGAAAGACTTGAAATGCCTCAGGGCGCCGGGCAACAGATCATGTTGAGGGTGCAAAATGTGTTGATATAATGGAAAGAGTGGGGAGGATGTTTGCTCTTTCTGCTGTGGGCTGTAGCTGGTCCTGGTGATGGTCACACTGGTACACAAGGCAGCACAGCTGCGGGTCTGTGTGTGCAGTGCTAACACAACAGAGGCAGGCCAGCCCCCCGTAATTCCCTCCTGGGATGAAGGGAGGTCACGCTTCCCTGTTTTCCTGAGAACATTACCTACTTCATTTTCTGAAGCAAACTACTTTAAGAGCACAGTAGCCCACGTCCGCTTGCAGCTAACATAGCAAAATGACGTGGCTTGATAAATAGGTTGAATTTTATCGGTAACCTCTGCTGTCTTACACTGATTTACTATCATCATCTCAGGCACTGCCAAATTATTATTTTATTGGGAAGGAAAATAGAGGTACCACAAAGTGACACTTATTCCTAAGACGAATTTGGCAGGCAGCCGTGATAAGAAGGACTCAGTGGCCCGAGTGTGATCCTCCCAGAGGGACTGCTGCAGTGTGAGGATTCCCTTACTAGGATACAGCAGGAGTGGAGCCTGAAGCCTCCATCGGCAGGCATCCATGGCATCTCGTTAGGTTAATGCTTTTTGGATAAAATGTTTGCAAACTTTAAATGCGTGCAAACTTGCAATCGGCCGCGTAATTAATTGCGATTTCCTGACAGAAATCGTTGCAATTAGTTGGTTAAGCACTTCTGCTTCCGGTCCAGGCAAGATGACTGCCAGCAAAGTCACTGGTCAGGAATTTGCAGAAAGCCAAGAAGAAAGTGTGCAAAGGCTGTCAAAATAAATTTCATCTGGGAGTCTGAATTAATTGAATTAGTATTTAGACGGGAAAAAAGGTATTTTTATTGTCCAGATGAATATAGATAGAGGACTCAAACCCATTACTTGAATTCAGAAAGCTTTGGATTTAGGGAGTTGGTTTGATTTATGAAGACATTGGACCAGTCATCTTGAATATATTTGACACCGAAATTTTGCACCATTATTTCTGACTTCTCCTATACCTCGCTGGGCAAAAAATACTCCCGGACCTTGTGTTCGTGGGAACCCAGGGTGTGATTCCTCCTTGAAGTCGGTCGATGTTGGTGCAGGGCTGAGCAGCCGCTCCAAACTGCTACCCTGCTTCACGCCTTCTCTGGTTCCTGGCTTTACACAAGAATGGGTGGGATGGGGAGACTTCATTAGGACTGTTAATAATGGAGGTGATATATAAGATTTTCACCATTATTATCCTGACCGCAAAACAACCCAGTCAAGAGCTTGAACGGGAAAGGAAAGCAGGCAAATGGTCATGAGCACGGTAGTGTTGCCAAGGTTCAGGCTGAGAAGGGTCCTTGGGGAGCCCAGTCTGAAAAGCACAGATCTCCAACAGGTTTGGTGGGTGTTCTGCAGAACTGCAGATGTCTTGTGGGTGCTGGCCATTGCTCCCAGACTGATCATTGCTGGCATAGCCAAGCATCCCATGTCTCAAAGCCATTTAGCAGATGGCCAGCCCACCAGCTTTCTGTGACAGGAAGAAAACACGTGCAAATAATCCTCCTCCTGCTGTGTATGCTTTGTGGAGAAAGCATGGCTCTGCTCAGAAGGCTGTTGTTCAAACACAGGAGCACTTTTGGCAGAGGGAGCATTTGCAGACCCCTTGCCTCCAGGTTAGCTGGGGAGACCAGACAAAAAGCTACAGACCCCTAGGTCTCAGGGGCTTTGCTGTGCCCACCGGTGCTCTCAGTGGGATCATGCTGCAATATCAGCACAATTAAACCGTAGCATGGATGGTGTTTGTCAGAGATGATGGCAGAAGGCAAGCAGCAAGCAAGGTGCTGTTTCCACCCCAGCCTTCCTCGCAGGCCCTGGCAGGCTGCTGGAGCGCGTTTCCTGCCCAGCACTGCTGGCACCGGGATGGTATTTGGGAGTGTGTGATCCCAGGCAATGCAGCGCCGCACCAGGCACCAGCCTCCTACCTTTCAAAGAGATGCTGAGCTCCACTTGGCCCTCTGCACGGTGGGAGTGGGAAAAAGGGCCAAGCTTTCTTATCTCTTATTTCATAATTTTATTGAAATATTGTGGCTGATTAAGTACTTGAGAACGACTCTTCATGCAATTTTGGTTTTGCAAGCTCCTTAGGGGCAGGTCCTTGTAGCCTGTGTTCTCCATTTCAGTATGAATAAAGGAGGCTATTTTGAACTGGCCTTTAGGAATTACAATTATGGAAACCCCGTAAAATTATTCAAAATTCCCCTCAATACACTCTTAATGCCGTCACGCTAACCTTCTTCTGTGTTTAAATGACAGAAGTCTTTGTTCCTTAGCTAAGGACAGGGATCCAGCCCAGAACTACACATTTCATAGGAGTTATAAACTCCTCAAGACAAGTGGCTCTAATGGAAACAAAAACAACTCTGTAATGGTAGCAGGTGCAAAATGAAACAGTACATTAAAAATAGCCTGGCTGCATTCTCCAGTGGCATGAGTTCTACATGCATATCACTCCAAAATAATCCATTTGTCCTTTCTCCCCATGGTTGCGAGAAGCCAGTACGTGCTGTGTATCCTGAGGCTCTGCAGGCACGGCTGTGAGAACTGGAGCAAAACCACAGCCCGCCAGCCAGGCGCTCCCCTCTGCCTTCCTTTTAGCATCAGAACGGTTTCCCTGGCTTCTTCGTGCTGCAGGTGGGGAAAACACTCTGACAAGGCAATGCATCTCTTCAGCGTCTGAGAAGCACTTACTTTATTCCTAGGAGTATGAGGTTAAGTTAATTTGCATTTTGCTAAGCATGAATTTGGCTCTGGAACTGATTCTGTTGCAGTGTTTAGTGATCACAAGCCACCCTGGAGTTTTGAGAGCTGAGCAGTTTTCTGTGGAAAAAGAAGCATATTTCTCCTTTAAATTGCCAGCATTTCAGGAGCATAACTCAGCTTTCACAGACTCCACCCAGCCTTTCTGCAACCTCTGCATGACATTTCTTCTCCAGACCCAAACCTTCACTCCATCCTAGGCTTTCTTTCTTTGCATTAGGACTGATTTTTGGTGTCATCTGGTGACCTCACAGGATATATTTTAAGAATTCCTCTCCGTGTTTGCATTTGCCAGTCAGATATTTGAGCCAGCTGACTCAAAAGCGACAATGAATGTAAATGCTGCAATGGTGCTAAAATCACGGAAAACAGCCTTGGAACCTATGGATACATTTTGTGGGCAGTCACCCAGCTTCATCCAAGTGAAGCTTTTGTTTGCCCTCTTCTTTGCTAAGGGCTCCTCTGGTTTTTGCTTGACTGCAAGAATATTAATTTTGCTAATGAGTGGAAACATCTGAATCAAAAATTTCCAGGCAAAATTAAAACTTCCAAATAGTTCATCCTTATTCTAGTTGTTAGGCAATGGGAAAAGCTAAAAAATGCCATTTTAATATTGTTAATAAAAGCAGCCTTTGGAAGTTGAGATGCTGATCGCTCATATTCATTCTTTTTCCCCTGGGTTGGTTTTCATGCCAGATTTGTTGTTCTCAGCAGACAAGGTTGTAATACCAGAGAACACCCAGAGTAGACAAACTGAACCACAGCCCGAGTAATTTCAGTGGGGGCAGGGTTTGTCTTAGACTTCCTCCTACAGTCCAACTTGTGTCTCTGCTGCTCAGCACAAGGTCTGTCAGGCTGTGTATTCAGAGGATGTCAATGAAGTTCATCTGCTGACGGCTAAACATTATTTTATCTAGATAAATGTTTCACAGGGCATTTTCCAGCAGCTTCTGAGCTGCAGTCAGTGAGCCCAGAGATATGAGGCCCTTATTGCTGTTGGTTTATATCACCCATCATAAATCAACTCTTCTAGCGTAAATCAGTTTGTCACAGCTTAGTGCAGTCATGTTATGCAGACCTGGGTGACTTGCTGTCACAGGGACTCACCCACGAGAATGCAGATGTCCTGAATGCTTGGGGACCTGCCCCTGCCCCTGTCCCAAGGGCGCACGCAGCAGAGATGATGTCCTGGCCAGCGTGAGCAGGTCACTTGTGGAGCTGCATGTGGGGACACTTTCACCTGCTGAGGTCTATCCATAAACAGCAAAAATAGCTAATTTGCCAAAAATAACATCTGCCTTTCAAAGCAAACATGCCAAGACCCACAAGAAGGTCTGTTTGACTCTCCAGTAATCAACTCTCTTCTGTGTGGGGCTGCTTTCCTCTGATGGCTGGACTCTGCCTGGTGAATTCAATGTTTATGATACCCTACAGTGGAAAGGAGAAAAGGCTTTGCCTGCACACCTGCTATGGTCAGCCAAGCTCACCTGCAGTGCATGTTTTTCAAATGCTCAGGAGCTCCACAGAGTCTAAATCAGGAATTACATTGGTAGAGCCAGTCTTGTCCATCAGCATCGGCAGCCTTCTGGAGACACCAGCAAAGTGACTGGGGACACTGGCCAGCACTTGGTTAGCCCGGCTTTATTGGCAGATGGTTAACATAGCATAGCTCTTCCCCACGGCTGAAGAGTTCTGTAAGCTTGGAGGCCTTGCTCATACTCCAAATCCATGCTCTGTTTATATTTTCTTTGTCCTGAACAAAAATTGGCCCCATTGTGTGGGAGCAACACTGGAAAAGAAAAACAAGAAACATCCACTGAGGGAAAATGGATATTGTGGGAGCTGAGGAAATGCACATACTTTGCTGATTCCATTTTCTGATGATGTCAGAGTCAAAGAATATCTCTTAAAAAAAACCCCTCGTCAACTTGGAATCAAAAGGTCTGTTCATCACAGTCTCTTGTTAAAAGAAGAAATGTAAACACTCTCTCTTGCCACCCCCCTCCTCCCCCCAGCCCCCAAGAAATTAAATCTGGCTCCATTTGGATGGGCCCTCAGATGGAATCAAGAGTATGTCTCCAGGGAGGGAGGCGTTAATGTACCAGGGGAGGGATGGAGCGGGGGGAACAGGAAAATTTGATTGTGCTATGTGAAATGCAGGGATTCAAGCTGCTGCTTTTCATGGAGGCTGAAGAAGGGCAGCCTGACACTTTACAGATTGGGTGTAATACACAGGAAATTTGTCCTTTCTGCCAGAGCAGTCTAGGGATAGGGCTACCCGCACCCCTCCCCAGCCACTTTGCTTGGCTGGTAAAAGCTCAGGAGAAAAGGGTTAAATAAATGTTTGTGATATGATAAGGTGCTTGTTTATTCAAGGGATGACAGATTATTGGCTCCCAAGGCAGGGTTGAAAAATAGTACAAAGGAGCTGGCGTTCCCTTCACTGATGTGATTTCCTCCTAAGGTTTTGCTCTTTGGTAGGAACAATATGCGCTGGGAATTAAGAGGGATGACTTTATTTCAGACTGGAACAGACAGACTAAGAGCTGTTTTCTGGAGTCGCTGACTCTGTTTTTGTTTTTATGGGTTGCTTTTTTTTTTTTTCAGTTTTTTTTCCTTTCAGACTTCTCCCAAACTCTTTGGAAATGGGGTTATCTCTGATCCGGGAGGAACACCCAGCATGGCAAGCTGACTAGAACACTTCAGATTAGGGGTTTGACCCTTTTACTTTGTACATAATTTTCTATTTTATCACCACGTCTCTAAAGCTAGCTCCTGCTTCACTGCCCTTGGATAAGAGCTCGGGTCCTTGCTGAGGGCGGCACATAAGTCAATAAAAGCCGGGCATTACAGCGGAACTGACGCCTGCCAGAGGACTACATGCACATCTTGCCGACCAAATTCTCCTTCTACAAAAATGCTGGTGAAATCCAGAGCAGCCTTCTTTTATTCAAGTGTGTTGGGCAGACACTGAGCTGCAGGGTGCACCTGGCCGGGTGCCTCTGTGACTGTACCTCTGGGAGTGATGCTGCATTGGGAATGTAGGGCCAGGCCCCTGCAGTTATCCCTGAAGACTGGAGCTTCGAGCTGATCCTGGACACATTCTAGAGATAAAGATAGAAAAGGTGCCACTTTGTGCCCTACTTTCAGACGCCCTAAAATTGTCTTTTATTGTCCCTCAGGTATGGGCTGGGGTGAGCTCCCCCCTCCACAACAAGGGGCTGGGGAGGATGTCAGGGAGGGGGCACTCTGCAGGGTCGGGGTCTTCTTTCCTGACTGTGTCACTGCCGGGGGCCAGCGGCGACAGCAGCAAAGGCCTGACCACTGTGGGACTTCTGCGCACCGGGGGAGGGGGGGATTTGGGTGACATCAAGCGTTTCCCATCACTTGTGTCACCCTGAAAGCGATTCGCCGGCCAAATGCCTGCAGCACCAGGATGACGCTCCATCAGTGCCATCGGCCAGGAGAGCTCTTCGCACCGAAACTTCACATTATTAGGACAAATGCACATTGTCTGGTCACAACACATCAAAAGGCGAGGGGAGGGTTTCTCAGCAGCGCCAGACGTGTGTGACAGCTCGTCGGCAGGGCTGGCAGCGGCGGAGATGTGGCTCTGCTGACATCAGCGCCCGGGCTGTCACCCGGAGGCGCAGCAGTGATGTTCAAGCTGCACCGAGCTGGTCGAGCCAGTGCGCCTCGGATACCGCGGGGGAGCACGCTAGCGGCTGCTCGTCTGGAAAACCAGGCAGCAGTTCCCATGATCCTGGAGCAAATGACAGTTAAGCCACACATTTGTTTTCAATGCTTGGATCTGGCACTGGATTCCTTTTTGAATGAAAACTATGCCAAACATCTTTTATAATTTTTTTTCCTCAAGCAAATATGTGAGCAATCCAGCAGCGGAGTGCCAGAAACATTTGCTTTCCTTCCTAAGAAGTGGGGTAAAGGAAAAAAAACACCAACCACACACACACACACAACAGATTTTATTTAAAGGCTTAAAAGAGGCCAAGTCGCTTTAAACACTGCTAGGACTGGGCTATTGAACTCTGCTCCTGTGTGTGCGTGTGTGCATGTGCAAGGGGAGAGTAAAAATGCATGTGCTGGGGTATGCATGGAAAGACTTTAATACTGCTTAGTCCTTTCAGATACTGCACTGCCTTGCAAATAACTATACGTGCATAAAATGAAAGAAAATTTTTTAAAAAATTTTAAAAATTAAAGAAACAATTTTAAAAATCATAGCTCGAGGTGAGAATTTGGCTCTTGGAACGAGAACTCTGACTCATTTCATGGGTAAGCCCAGGAGTAAGCTGTGGAGCTAGCAGATCCACATGTGTCTTCAGTGCTGCAACAGCGTGGGCCCAAGCAGCAAAATCCTTGCTCCTAAAAATCCTTGGAGCCATACACAATCATGGCAAACAAAGATCAAGCAGGGGTGCAGGCTGCACTAGAAGGTGGATTAGTGTTCAAAGGCCGAGTCAAAGGAGGAAGGAGATAAGGCGAACGGTGTCATACCAAAGACAGCTATTAAATGTAGTGGTAATCTGCTGAGCCACAGCCAAACAGAGCCTTTTCGCCTTGTTGGACGTGAATAACTCAGGGACAGATGGGAGCTGGGGGGGAGGGGGTGGGCCGGGTGTGGAGGGGTGAAGGTCTGTCTGAAGGCTTGTTCCTCAGCATTTCTAGACACACAAAGTCCCCTTCTCCTCTACCCTGACTGGTTCTGCTGGAGCTGCTGTGGCGCCAAGGTCTCCCACCTTGCAGGGGGCTTAGCTGAGTGTTTAATTTGGAAAGCACTCCTCATTCCCTGGTCACTCATACATGGTGTGTGGGCACCTTCCCAGCCCAAAACCCCAGGGAAAAGGGGCCCGTGAGTCTGATTTCCCCTACAGCTCCTCACTGTAGCCTCTGCAAATGTAATTTTCTGTTCCTAACAGCATTTAATCATGAATGCTTAAATAATTTGTACTGGCTTATATCTCCTTTGACATCCTATTAAGATATTCTTAATTAGTATTCAGTTGTTAATATCTTAAGAGAAACTCTTTGCCAGGTTTCTGCTACAATATTTCATTAGCCTCTGTTTGGATCTTTGGTTGGTTTCTTTTTGTTGGTTTCTTTGTGCAACCTTAATATGATCCTTATGATCCTATTACCTGTCTGAATGATATTTTAATATACTTCCAGCCTCTGACTCTCTCTCTACCTTCTCCTGTGCTGCTACAATATTTACTAGGACTAGGATGCCAGATCATCCTAAACCCAAGTCCTGTGCTTATTCCCATGTCAATAAAAATGCAACAATATTACTTTATCTGTACAAGAGCATCACATAGCCTTTGAAATGCCACTTGCCCCCTTTCTCCCCATGCCCATGATGTTTCCATGGGCAGTTTACTGTCTGCTGTGCTGTGGGTCAAGTGCTTAGGAAAGAACATTGCCTACATATCCCAGAGGATCGTTTGGCCGTTTAGAGCAGGTATTTCTAAGGTCTTTTAGAGAGTTATCCCTAGTGCTCTAAAACTGAGTGGTGGAAATGTTTCCCTCATTGCAGGGCAGTCCTGTCCCTGTCTGTGCAGTGGAGTCAGTTCACACCAGGGGCTGAACTGGTTTGAACAAACATTGTAAAATATCCAGCTCTGCAATGTGTCAGTAATCTCTGCCAATAGAAATATTCTTACATACATCCTTCAGTCCTTCATCTGCCATTTCTGTTTATCCACACAAAAAAAAGAAGGAGGGGGGGATGGAATTTTATTACATGCACATGCTCCTTCCCCAGCCTATATGAACAACTTATCCCAACCAAGAAGGCAACAGCTCAGGATGCACACAATTTCTCCTGTACACGGAGAAAAATAGCGTATCAATGGGATTGCATATTTTTAGTTCCAGCTTTTGTTTTCAGGATGCTCTTTTAATTTGTGGGTCAGGTTAAGTCAAATATTTCCATTCAGTGTTTCACAGAGAACAGACACCCCTCTGGCTGCTGAGCCATCTCTCTTTTTGGACATGAAGTTGGTAACAGGTTAACAGAAAGTCAGGGGAAGGTCTTGTAGGATGCAATAATTCTTCTGTGAGAGACTATGTGGAACCAGAGGAGAAGGAGGTTATGTCCTGAGGCTCTGTCTTTGCACCATCCTCTGTCCCTGCTGGGGGGACCATTGGCCAAGGCTGAACATTAGACCTGTCACCCAGGCTGCTGCCATTCAGCGCTGGCTGGATTCTGAAACCAAAACCTTGCAAACCTTGCTTGCTGGGTTTGCACAGGTCAAAGAATGTGCTGGGCTATAAACCCCAACACCCAGCCACATCCAGGGCTGTTTCATTACGTGGTGGCAGGAACTAAGGGAGCTCTTGACCCAGTCAGTCACCATGTCTCCAACTCTCATCCCCACAGGCTAACTTTTGCAGACCCAAGCCCAGTTTCACCACCATCCTGCACCAAAACTGTGCCACCGAGTGTGGCATGTGCCCTGTTTGCCCTTGCCAAAAATGGCACACAGCCAGTACATTCTTTCTTTGCTTCGATCACTGTCATGGCTGATAGACCTTCCTCCTCCATCATACTCCCCACCCGAGGGATCACACGCTGAAAGCAATGATAATTTGGATGCTTATGCAGTTCTGTGATGATAGGGACCACAGCCAGTGAGACTTTGATTACGGCCTTTAGAAGATGAGGCAAAGGCTGCTGTTTACCTCATGCCCCAGCTGCCGACAGCCGCGCAGCTTCCTGGCACTGCCTCTGGGGTGATGCACAGCCTCTGCTTCCCCAGCACGGCTTCGTCCCCTGAGAGGTGTCATTTTGCCCAGCACAGGGGTAATTCCTTCAGTTATAGGGAAGCAATCAACCACATAGGCATACTGTCTCTAGCTTGGTGGCACTAGCCTGGCTGGGAGCACCCCCTGTTCCTCCTCCCTGCTCCCTGCCAGATACAGACAGCGCTGCAGGACAACTAATGATGGCGCAGCTGCCCCAACTTCTGGAATTTCCTGGCTTTTCATAATCTTAGCATCTCATTGGCATTTATTTGCAGATGCATATCCTTGTTCTCTGCTCACACAGGCTGCTGTAAATCACTGCTGACTCTGCTGCAATCGCTGCAATCACCCCAGAAAGGAAAGGCCAGTTCCCAGAGGCAGAGGGACTGCTGCAGGAGCAGTGTATTCATCACCACAGCCTGAGCCTCCAAGCTAACTGTGCCATCTCCAGAGGCTGAAGTCAAAGCCAGCTCCTCATCTGAACTTTCCTTTCATCACCTTGTCAAGCACTGGAACAGGCTGCGTAGGGAGGTGGCTGAGTCACCATTCCTGGACGTATTTAAAAGATGTGTAGATGTGACACCTGGGGACATGGTTTAGAGAATCTGGCAGTGCTGGGTTAACAACTGGACAACCTTATGGGTCTTTTCCAACCTAGAGGATTCTATGATTCTATGAGCCCTCCAAACCAAATTCACAGAATTTCACGGACTTGCCCTTTGCTAGGTTGAACTTGGAAATAGGGCCACCACATCACCTTTTATTGGAGCAATGGATGCAGCCAGCCTTCTGATAAATGGAAGAGGTTTTGGCAAACATGCTTTGAGCAAGCAAATACTTTATCTGAATGCAGGAAGAGATCATTAATATTATATGCACTAGAAAGGTGCATAGCTTTATTTTTAGCTGAGTAGGAAATACTGAGGTTAGCATGGTTGTTCCAAGGTTGAAGATCAAGTGGCAAAATCGTTAAAGTGTAAACAGGACTGGAGAGAGATGAAACAGGGAGCATCTGTCTTCTCCTTATTTGTTCATGGTGATCACTTATAGTCAATATTTTTGCTACGATGTTAAAGCTGCATTTTAAATAGAGATTTCGTGTTTGATGAATTGGTCTTCAGTTATTGTTAAGAGTACAGTGTTGTTCACTTATAGCACACAGTGTCAATTATTGCATCAAATGTAGATTATCAAAATGAGAGGAAAATCTCTTCTGTTGGAAAAAACCCTAACCAAACTCTTTTATAGGATTTCATCTCCTCTTCAGTGAGAGGCCCAATACCCAACAGTGGAGGAGAAAGGCAGAGGCAGAAGAAATCTCATTGATTACCGCCTTGAACTACAGGTGGTCATCATTGTCCAGCTCCACATTCAAACTTTCCTAAGGATCAAACTTTCCAAAAGCTCCAAAAGACTAAAGCACAAGCCTGTTGGCAGAGCTGCATCCTCTTCCCCATGCTGCTGCTGAAGCTTCCCAAGATTTTGCCAACCCATCCCCTCAAGTTCCTCTTAGAGGGTAGCCCAGGTACCTGGTGACCGCCTTGCCACCACCCCATTATTCCTTCCCATGGTGTGGCCAAAGCTGGCCCCGAAAGAGGCACTGGCACAGAGAAATGCATCAGCCATCCCTGCCTCCAGCATGTTCTCAGGGATTCAGACCCTCACATTACAGTCAAGGCCTTGCTGCTGAAAACTGAAGCTCCAGAGGAGCCTCTTCTACTCTACAGAATGGCTGCCTGGTGCAGTGTCCCAGCTGCTGCACCCAGCCTGTCTGGGCAGAGAAGGATATTTGCCTCTTGTGCTCCTTGGAAAACATTCCTCAGATAAAACTGGATTCATAACTCATCAAAATATACTAAATTACAGGAAAGCTGTAAAAAAAGAAACCTATAAACTGTATGCAGATACAAGATACACTGAAAGACGCAACCATAAATCAATATACACCTAATAAGAAATCTTCCTATACTTAATGTGTACAAAATATGAAGCAAATAAATACATATCATTGTATATTCCTACAGGCTGTTTTGGTTTGTCTTTTTTTTCCTCCCAGCCTGAGATTAAAGCTAGCATCACAGATTTATTCTAGTGGAAATGCTGATGTTTGTGTGAAGTGAACTCTTTCTTTGTTTATGTAACCCCAGCTTTCCAGCTACTTTATCAAGTAACTACCTCTTCGTATTTGCTGGCTGGCAGAAAACCTTAGCTTTGTTCTGCAGCTCTAGTTACAGTCAGGATGATACAGCAAGCATGTGGTTAAGGGGATATTAAAGCAGCAAAAATGCCCTGTGAGGGTTCCTGTCTCTAAAGGTGGCAAATCGTGCTGTTGGTCTGTGGCATAGATGTTCCACAAAGGAGGAAGAGGGAAAGAAGGAGTTAAAGACTCTCATTTGCGCAATGCTTTCTCTCTGAAAAGACAATGCCTTTACTGATATGCTTTAATTTTTGGTTGGCCTTGAAGTGGTCAGGCAGTTGGACTAGATAAAGGTTGCAGGTCCATTCCAACTGAGCCATTCTACTCCATTCACCTTCTCTCTACCTCGTGTTGTAGCACATGATGGCCTTCTGAAGCAGGAGAAGAGATTTTAACTTTCATGACTTTGCAGTGGCTGAGGTGGAGACTTTGCTTTTCTTTGCCACCACGTCACTGAGGCACTGGAAAGGAGGACCCGTGAGTGCAAGTAGAACGCCTGTGTTGCTGAGGGTGACCCAAAACACTGTCCAGCCTCCTGCGTGCATCCTGCCACACTCTGTTCACAACCCCACGGATTCAGCCCAATGTGGACCCGTAATTAAGGATGCTGTGAGTGCCATGTGAGGGCCAGAACATCAGAAGAGATGTTCTGAGTGCAGTCAGCATTTCTGGTTCACGCTGCCCACCGAGATAACACACATGTCCTTTCCATTCAGGTTACAAGAGAAAGTATTACAACTTTTCTATGCAACAAGTACAATTCCTGTAGAACTCTGCAGTCTATTGTAAACAAGGGATTAGCAAGCACTATCAGGCCAATCTTACACCATTTTTATCAACATTTATGTAAAATCATCTTTCATGTGTATATTTATCTAATCACCACTTACTGCCCCACTTACTCAAAAGTACTTCTTTCTGTTTCTGGTTTTAACATAATTTTCCCATTTTCTTTTTCCCCCCTCTAAAACAAATGGTTGCTTTTTTAGCGGGTTGGCTACTAAAAAAATTATGAAATATTTTTTCCACACCTTGCCAAAAGTTGTCCGAAATGAAACAGTGACAGGGTCATGTAAATCCAGATATGTCATGGCTGTGAGGGTAGTGGAGAGAGAAGCCTGTCTGTAAGTGGGGGGTATGATTCATTTGGATAACAATAGAGTCCACTGCCCTTTTCTACCAAATGTTTTTAGTTTGCCTCAAATAAGTAATTGTCTAACTTGTATAAATCTTTCCATCGTTTCTTGAATTATTGTTGGATATTTGGGAAAAATATTTTTGGGTTTTTATATTGCAAAAAAAAAAAAAGAAGCAAAAAAAAAAAAGCTGAT
>VZTG01000673.1:1737444-1828201 GCA_013397845.1 Melanocharis versteri | reverse complement strand
GTGTGTGTGTGTGTGTGTGTGTTTTCTTTCTAATCTTCGAGCTGTTCCCTGAGAGACGCATTGAGAACTGGGGCTTGTCTGCTGACATGTTTTACACAGCTGATCCATTAGGATCCTGCTCTTCCTAGCCTCCCTGGCACCGCTTTGATCAGCGACATGTTTTAGAAGAAAAAAAAAGGAAAAAAAAAAAAAAGAAAGAGTAAAAGGCACTTCTCTGATCAGGAATCCCTCCCCTCTACTAAATCATCCCGGGCACTTTAAAGCCATAGGAACCACTGAGGGACCCTTGAGCTCTGCGAGGCTTCACGACAGCTCTACGCTAAAACATCCAGACATGAGCCAGCAACATCTTTTGCCCAATGGCCTCTTCTGCCCGGCTCTGTGATTAACCTCTTCCCAGCCCATTGGGAAGCCCCCTGCCACGTCTGCCTTCCCAACAGGATGCATCCAGAGGGGCTTGACGCCCATCACACACACCAGGCATGATGAACAAATGACAGCCCAGCTTCAGTTCCCTGCCTGCTTGCAAAAACTTGCCTCACCTGGAAAATTTGTCTGCTGCAGGATATTGATTCTGCCTTTCCATTGAGGAGGGGAGGTTTCATTTAATTTTGCTGAGCACCTTTACAAAAGTTGGTCATGAAAGCATTTGGCTGTGGGAGGTCATGGTGAGGAGAAAAGAAGAGAGAGGGCACTGTGGACAGGGACGGGTTCAGATGTGTGTGCTTAGCCTGCCACTCTTCTGCAGGCCAGATATGTATTAAAATGCAATTGTAGAGGCAACCTCACAATATATCTCAGCCAGACTAACATCTGACAGGAGGCACCAGGGGCACAGAGGTTATGGATAGGCTGTGGATGGTACAAAGAGGGTGAGTGATGCTCTATCCATGTGGAAGCACCCTCTGACAACACACAGGGTAGACACAGCCAGGCTGTGGCCATGTCTGCACTGTAACCCCTTACAGAACATACACACAGTGCCTGGCAAGACCTCACCAAGGGGTGAGTGAACCCTGGTGGGTTAATCCCACTGGCCAATGCTAGGACTTTCCTTGCCCAGCTCAACAGGGTGTCTTGCTCTGGGACAGCTGCTCCAATTGCACTGGGAGGCACCAGATACAGCAGTGGTCACAGACTGCTGACAGATGTCACTGCTTTGCTCTGTGGCAAGCCCTGACACCATTTCTTTAGCTGTTAGGTACCACTTCGGAGTGTTAAAATCCCAACATCTTCTTTGGAAAGAGGGAAGGGGGGACTGTTGTACGAGGGTCCCTAGCAGTGAGTGGGGAGGTGAGGGCCATTGGGTGATGTGCTGCTGCTGTGATCATCCAGATCGGCTTCCTGCTCATCCCTCCTTTTTAATACCCACGAGCCTGGTGGGGTCTTCACTTCGACCACTTGCTGAGCAACTAGTAATAAACATCTCATGGCAGCGAGGGAAGAGGCTAACTAACAAAATATTCATTGCTGCTGTCCAAGACAAAATCAAAAGTCTTCACTGTGCTTGTTCTTTGCCACGTCGACACCTCAGTGGGATGGAGAGCAAATGAACCTCGGATAATGCGGCAGTTTGAACCCTAAATAAGTACTCTGTGGTGTTCAGCAGCAGCAGCAGGTATAGTGCCATGGTGGTATTAGCACATGGTGGTACTGATAACTCCCCCTTGTTCAGGTCTTCAAAATCACTGCAGCTTGCAGGAGACGGAGCACATACCAGACATTGCAGAGATCCAGATGAATTGTCCACTGCTCAAGGAAATCCCCTAAACTACATTTCTAGCAGCTTCCTTTCTCCTCACCCATCTCACCCCCCGATACATTAATTCCTTGCCTTTTTTGAGCATTTTTCACTGACTTGAGTGATGAGAGGAACTTTTTGCTCTGAATGTCCAGTGTGCCCTCTTTATTTGGTTTACAGAACGAATAGGGATAGTGTGATGGAAGATGTGCTGTTGACAGCCTTCTTGAGATTGATATTTTGGCAGCACAGAAGTTGAGGAATCACTGAAATGTACTTTCTTTTTTTCCATACTCCTGCTGCTGGCTCATACATAGCTCTGTGATTCCCACATCCAACTCTGCAAAACATCTGGGTACAGCAGCTTGTCTTTAAGGCAGATTTAAGAGCATAAATGAATTTACCTTTGGCATTTGCAAGAGTTTGAAGGTGCTGTTATTTACCTTGTTTTGGGGAGGCTTTACTATATCAAATATTGGTAGTGAGATTCCCCCTATTGCTCACATTTCAACTTGAAGTCCCTGAAGCCTGGTGGGCACCCCTAATCTGCATCCCCACCACCCCATTTTTATCCTACAGGTCCTCTCCGACATGGCACTTGTGTGCTTTGTTAAGCAGGCCAGGCTTAACAGAGAATTTTTAAAAAAGCACAAATCCAGTCTCAGTTCACTTGCACTTCAGTTCAGACTGTGGCTGGAGGAGGATCTCTTCAGCTCTAGGTTTTCCTCACAGTATAAATCCCTGTGACTGGATCCCATAAAACAGTCTCATAAGCTCCCTAAGAATTTGTCGGGATGCCAGGTCTGACGTGCCTAGCCCTCACAAAATGGGGTAGCTGAAAGCAGCAGAGTGAAAAGAAGCCAAACACCTTAGTAAAAGCAAGGATTAAGGGGAAAAAAAAAAGTCACATTAAAACAACATCCATTTTTTTCAGGCCATTTGCAGATAAATGACCTCTGTTCTTCTAATTAAAGAAAATGTGCAATTAGCCTAATCAGATCTGTGGGAAGAAAAGCAGTTGCTGAGTCTCAAAAGGCAGGTTCTGAGAAACTGCAGCCAACTTTTCCTGGGGCCGACTGGAGACACTACATCAGAAACAGCATGAGCCCTGCCAAAGACTTCTTCCTGTGAAAAATGATGTTTCAATTTAGGCTCCTGTATATTGTTTTCCTTAATCTCCCTCTCACTTGCTTACTCACTTGATCTCTCTTGCTCTTTGACACTCTAAACAGAGGCATGAAGAGGTATTGCCTTGTACTGATAGGGGCAATGCATCCTAATTTCCCAATGAAACAAGATTGAGTTTATCATCTTGGTTCCCCATCAGCCTTCATGTTCTTTGTGAACCTCAAATGGCACACAAGATTCAAAAGTATTCAGGGGCTAGAAATTAGGACTTTCCTTTAGGAAAGGAAAATAGGACTTGTGCAATGGGGGAAGGTCTCAAAACCCTTAGTTCTTGTGGGGGTGAAGGTCCTGAAAGGCTATTGGAAATCCTTGTGAGGAAGCTGGGCTCAGAGATCAGTCCCTCCTCTCTAAAGACAAAGTGGGAAATTGTGCAAACTGCAGGGCCAGTTCCCTTAACCCTTTGCCAGTAACCTCCTCTGGCTTAGTCCACAGACATTCAAAGAATATAAAACAGGAAAGGAAGAAACACACACCACATTAGAAAAAAAAAAAAGCCACTTTAAAGCATTATCTATTCAAGTAGTTTTAAAATCCAGTCTTCTTCCTAAAAGCGGGGAAAATCCCTTTTAGTCAGGCAGAGCAAAGAGCCAGCCCTACAACAATCTTGCCAAACCCACAAATTGGGCTGCAACTGGGCAAATGGGGACACAACTAATCATCAGAACAAATAGCCCTTATTCTGTCCATTCCTTACCATGCATTTCCTAAGGGTGTTCTCAAGCTTGTTTTCAGCCATTTCTGCAGCCACACAGGCATTTTATATTTCTCTGAATGTCACTCCTAATAAGTGAGAGAGGGATACAAAGTCCATCCAACCCCTCCCACCCGATTTACCTGCAGAGGGTAATGTTTGGATCAGGGTTTGCTGGCTTTGCTGCACTCCCAGTGCAAGGGATGAAGACCACATCAGCGACTGTGGCTCCTGTTTCCTCCTCTTCTTCTTCCAGGACAATTCCTCAGCGTCTGGCCAGTAACCACGACTTGCTCACAAGTGCTGGCTCCTCTTCATGCCCGCCTGCAGTTCAGCTTGTTGTTAACACGCCTCACAAGACCTGGGCTGATATTTCACATGGGAGTTTTCCCTGTCACAGCAGTTGATAATGTCCTGGTTTGCCCAGTTCAGACATCCCTCTTCTGTCCTGTGGGAGTGACCTCGACTCTTCAGAGAGTGCCTGGGTTTTGTGGGGAGCACAATTCCATCTTTACATCTGTATCTGCAGGTGCAGGTATGAACTGAAGATGTGCCTGATGAAGTGCCTCCATGACTTCCACGTGCTGGCAAAACTCTGGTTGCTTATATGCAGGCAGTAAATACCCCCAAACCCAGATTTTTTTTTCTGATTCCTGGGGTATCTTTGTTTCTAAACCCTTCTGTCCTGAAGGTTTTCAGTCTTTCTTATTGACATTTTATAGAAAAAACTTTGATTTTGAAGTGTTCATGTGATCTTTTTTGTTTGCTGTTTGAGATTTTTTTTCTTTAAAAAGTAAATGTTTGGTTTTTCAGCTATGGCTTGGGTTTTCTTTTTGCTTGTTTGTTTACAATTTTCCACCTAGAGAGAAGTTAAATATGCAGTTCAAAAAAAATAGAGGTTTCCTTGCTCTTGCCTGTTCTTTCTTGTTGACTCCTAATTTTTTTCCATTGCTGGATAAGGGGAAAACGGTCAGGGTTAAAAATAAAGATGGGGCCCTAAAATATCTCCAAACCAACAATAGGAAACGGATGTGTTTAGTTTTTGGTTGGTTTCCAAAAATCTGAAGGAGGTAATACTTTATGTTAAAAATATTTATTAGCTCGGGTAATGAACACATTCAGATAAAGAGCCTGCTGCCTGAAGTGTGAGGCAACAAATAAGCTAAACCTTGACTATTCTACATCATGTAATTAATGTTTTGGTGCAAAACCAGAACCTCTTGGCCAGTCAGGAGGGAATAATGTGCAAGTCAGTGTCACACAGCCCTGCATGCTGAGGGTGGGATGGATTCAGCTTTGCTTTCACCCCCAGGTTCATTCCAGGGAGGTACGGGGTACAGAGCAGGGGCTGCAGTTGGTGCTGGCCGCTGATTTTTAGCAGCCACCAGCCTGTGAGGTGACTTGACAGAGCAGGGTTTTCTCCTGCATCCACGGGTCCCAGAGGACCCCCGGGTATTTGCCTGGTGCAGCAGGGCCAGCGGGCTCCCCGCCAGCAGCTCCAAAATGTTGAGAGCTGGAGGCTGGCTCGAGTCACCGAAAAACCCCGTCACTAACTTTTCTGACAAGATAAACTGCATTTTGAATGTGGAGATGACCTTGGTAATCAGAAATAAATCAGCAGGATAATCAAAATTGATGGGTAAGTCAAATCTAGAAAATTTATATACTGGAGTCCTATAGAATAGCTTGGAAATCCCCATAAGTAGGGTCCTGGCTGAAATTTTGGTCCCTTTGCTGCAGTAATTTAAACTTTTCTATTTACTTTGGCACTCCTCAGTTCAGTGACTTGGCCTGATCAAAATGCTTTGATATGTCCAGCAAAAATAAAAAATATAAAAGTCCAAGGGTAGTATCTTGGTTTAGGACAACTGTGAACATGAAATTTAATCCTGGGGTTTGCAAGAGGCACTCTCTAAAATGTACTGGAGGGGAAAGTAATTAATACCACATAAAAAAAAAAAAAAAAGAATGGTCCTTCCTTTTCACTTTGCTTTTCAATGTCCTCTAATTTGGGCCAAAGCAAACAGTGCTTACGCCACTACCGATGTTCGAAGTTCATGTACTGCTGCCGATGTTACGTACATTAACACAGCAGCCACTGGGAAGGAAAAGCAAGTGTAATTTGTCCAGAGCGTGGACAAAAGGGGACTACAGAATGAAGGCGGTCCTCCCATTATTTTATTTTATCCCCTGCTGTTAATTGCTTTCTTGGTACACCCTTGCTTTTGTCCTTTTGACACACACAGGCTATCATCACACTGCACAGCTACCAGAGCCGAAATTGCTCCAAGGCTCATTATCCCTTAAACGATCTCAGCTCTGGAGGCGCTGCTCTGACACTCTTCTAAAACCTATTTACTGGCTACAGGGTAGTTAGTCCTGCTTCATATCAGTGCAGGGAAAGAGAGTCAGGCCAACTCTCTGATCTACTCGAGCCTGACATGTGGCTTAGTCTGCTTTTATATCAATCAAGAATTTGGCCTCGAGATCTCCACACTCTTGGTTTGACCCAGAGTTTAAAAAAAAAAACCAACCCACTTCCAAATCTGTACCTCTCTTCTCTGCCTTTCCTTCATCCTATCCAGACCCTACCACATACACTTCATGTCTGCAAAGTTAACCAAAGTCCTGGACCACTTACAGGCCATTTGTTGCTTTCTATTATACTTGGTACTTGAGTTAACACATATCTGTCTTCTTAAAAACATTTTGGATAGAAGTATCACTTTTTTGCAGCACTGGTAAATATTTTTCCACTGAAATGTCTCTGAAGTAAAGTTTATTTTAGCTAACAAGAAAAGATGTTCTTCATGAAGCCTGCCAGGGATTAGTTTCTGTTTTTCATTGGCAAAACAGGCCTGAGAACTCTGTATTGAGATTTCAGTGTCTGCAGTTGTAATTTTGGTGCCCAATATTTCTGTTTTCTTCTAAGGGGCTGTTCAATGCCTGAGTCATATCTTCAATGTCATAATGCCACAATCTTCTTTCAAAAGCACTTTCTGCCGATTTACCACCATGGGTTCTGAGCAAGGAATTTGACAGGGCATAACATGGCAACTCCTTCAGAAGTTCTGTGATGGAGTTTCCATCTCAGTCTTCTTTGCTTGGGACAATATATTGGAACATAATAAACAACACGGGACAGGGTTGTTATTTTCTGCCCAGTCTACTTGCAAATTTTTGAAGTCCTTAGAGATATAAAGGTAACAGTGCTTAACTTGGGCAGCCAACTAACAAACAATACCACCAGTAGAGAAGCCAGCAGAGAAGATAAACAGCCAGGCCATGAGGGGCAGGACTGGGAGAAATATATCAAAAGAATTACAAACTGTATTTTTAGTATGTGTATTGAAGATGGAAGATTACTGAAGATCAGTCCTGAAGAGTCATGTAGGGGCCCATGTGTGAAGTATCAAAGGAAAGCAGCTCAGTTCATTGACAAGTCTTGAAGGTGGAAGTTTACTGGTTAACAGAGAAGCTGGAAAACAGCTCAGGGGGACGTTAAGAGAGGTATGGAGGCACATCAGAAAAAATAAGTCTTTGCTTCCACACCATCAATTGCCTCTATTCCCTGGTTTCCTAACCAGAAAAGACCCCGTGAAACAAGTTGTGCTAGTGGGGAATGACACAGCTAGGCCACACAAGAGCGCTGCAGCTGAGTCTGAGCCATCTAATGAGCATGGGGAAAGACATTTGGATGGCACTTTGGGGAGAGGATTGAGTTTATCATCTCAGTTCCCCATCGGCCTTCATGTATTCAGCAGGAGGTCCAGCTTAGGGATCATGGGCCAGGAAGAAGGTAATGCTGCATCTGCTTATGCTGGAGGAGATACAGGCTTTTGGGAAGTGTGATAGGAGAGTCAGAAGTAGAAGACTTCAGCTGCTCAGTGTGGAAGGTCTGATGATGATGATTATTCCTATAATTATTATTCCTATGATTATTACTGCAGGACGACCCCTGTGAATAGGTCTTCTTGCATAGAAACCAGATACGGGTTCAGCTACTGGACATGCAAAGGTTTGGAATCATCTCAGTCGGCTGTGTCCAGAAACAACCGCTGCCTTCGAGGAGCCAATTAAAGAACTCTCTGCTTAGGATTTATCCATTTGTACTCTAACCATTTAAAATCATTGATTAAGTGTGACATTTCACCATCTTCTTATTGATTTCCTTCTCTTTTATTACCCTTCACCATGTGGACTACATTCTGATGTCATATAATATTTTTCTGCACTGAAAAATATCAAGGCATTTTTAGGTTGCTTTTTTTATCTTCCAGATACTTATCATCAGTTTAGAGGGGGAAAAAAAGTTATTTCATGGCTGAGGACTTCAAGCAAACCCATTCCTCACAGCAGTACCCACAACTATAAATGCAGCTTATTTGGAAATGGAGTGTACAGCAATGCACACATATTAAGCAGTTCAAATTCTGGTCATGCTCAGACAGCAGTTACTGCCATAATTTTCTGGCTTTGCATTAATTCATTGAGCAGGAGCCTTGGCTTGGTCGTAGCATTTTTTCTTGTCTGAAAGATGATCTGGTTAATAGAGGACAAACGCTGGAGCTCCTCTGTTCTTTCCTCTTCCCTCTTGCACATACATACACACTTAAATATCTGTTATGTATAGATGCCAAACACGCATATATATGGAACACTCACATACACACATAGAATACATATCTGTAGGCACACAAACAAATCCTCGTGCTCTTTTCTAGAGCCAATGTGTGTGAAGACTTGAAGGGGCAGTTTGCTTCTCTGCCGTACTCTTTTATGTTTTCATTTCCAATAATCCAGCAGTTGCCCCTAGATCATGTGGAGGAGAAATAGCTGCATCAGCTGCTTCTGGGCAAACAAAATAGGCTTTTGTGGCTATAATGTAATGTTTTCCTTGGAATACATGGTATTCCAGGCTCTCGAAGGAACACACTCTTTCTTGGAGTTCAGGTAAAGTATTATCTATCAAAAAACTGAAATTATCAGCAGCAACAGCAAGGAAATTAGGCACACGCAAATAGAAACAGTCAGAAACCTGGCTCGTTCCCAGAAGACAATTGATTTCTGCTTTTTTTAGGAGTTATGTACCCTGATGGTGACACTGTCAGTTCACACATGATAACACAGCTCCAGCCCTAAGTGGCTTTCCAAACTACGGTAGGTCTCGAGGGTTTGGCTGCAGGTATGCTGGGCTGGAAGGATATCAGGCCAGCCCTGGTGCAAGAGGCTGCACTCAAAATGAAGCTCTGTCCCTATGTGGGGAATGACAGAGGACCCAGAGAGTGGGGTCAGGTGCCAGCCATGTCTGTCCCCACAGCACGATAGGGTCGACACATCTGTTAGAGCCAGCCCATGGGCACAGCACCATGTGTGTGATGGCTGGTGCTTGTCTGAGACACTCTGGCAGCCTCTTTGCTGCCACGTTACACTAGCTAGATGGAAAAGGCAAACTGTTTGAATATTGTTCCAAGTGTGCCATGCAGGAGCACCTTATACCCCAAATTTGGGCTGAAAATTAATGAACCTGGGGGACAAGATTTTCTGAGCTCTAAAAGTCCAGGAGTAGTCTAAAACTGTTCATGCCATCACCGGAAATCACAGAAATCAGAGCTTTCTCATCACCTCATGTAGAAGTTTACACTGCTGTGAACAGGTGGAAACAGATGTAAAACACCTGACCGAATTGTAAAATGACTACACCAGCTGTGAGGCAACTGAGGGGTAGTACCTGGAGGTGCTGGCCAAGGTGGAGCTGGTCACACATTTGTGAGAGCAGTTGGAGAATGCAGAGAGCTGATTTTAAAGACAGAAAGTCAGAGGGGCTGTCACCGCTCCAGCTTTCTAGGGCTGGCAAGAAGACTTCATAGCTCTTACATGCTGCTGCTCTGGGAGTCCATCTTTGGTACGATACAGAAATTACCTTAAAGCAAGAAAGAAAATCTGTCCAGAAAACTGGAGCGTCCCTGCATGAGAAGGCAAGTAAAGCTTGGAACAGTAAAATCTTGTTTGCTAATGACAGTTCTGAGAATTTAAAAAAAAAAAAAAAGTGGAAAAAAACCAAAACCCCTCCTCGAAACACTGATTAGATGCCAGTTCACATAGCTCTCCTTGGCTACTATGTAATATTATTATTTCTTTTAAAGACTAATAGATCCTCTTCTTGACAGGCTCAAAGCCAGGAGGTGGGATCTTATCCAGTATTTTCATTTTTTAGGCCACAAGAGGCAATGATTGTATCAGAATATTATTTGTCTGCCCAAATCACATTTACTGTGTGAACCTCTGCAGAGGACTTCCATTCTCGGGAAAAACTGTTTTGTCAGACAAGAGGGCAGAAGAAACACTCCTTCCCATTCTGGCTAAGCCAGCTCAGCTAGGACAGAATCCCTTTTCCTGGGCTAAATCTCCTGAGCTAACCATCAAACTTTTGCTTACAGTTTTTTACCCCAAAAGCTCCTATCCACAGAGCAGGTTGGACCTGGCATACGTGAAATAGCTGAGTGCTTGAACAGCTGAGTTATGTATGAAATGGTTGGCATGGTAAGGTGAGAATCAAGAGAAAGCTGATGGAGCAGAAATGTAGTTGAGTACTTCTGATTTTCCCTCACCACATGGGAAACATGGCTTTCACTGGATGGGCTTTTGAGCAAACAAAAGTCGATTCATTACATAAAGAAGATTTGACACTCTTAAGTATGGAGGTGTTTCAAGAAATATGGGGAAGATCTGCTGGGCAAGATTGGGTTCAAAGCTTCCATCCCAGTCACCCTATAAAGCCCTAGGGACTTTCCAACCAGTAATAGGAGCCTACAGAGATCTTCATGTTCTCAGCTTTGTCTTCTGGATAGCATTAAAGCAGAGGCAGTCCCAGAAGGCAGGCACTATCCTTAGCCTTGTGCTTATCTGTTTGTGCACATTTTCTCCAGCACTTAGCGTTACCAGATCCTGACTCATAAGACTGGCTTTGCTTTTTTATGAAGCTACCAAAGGGTCCTGGCACTAGCATGTGTGTGAGTGTCCTGATAAGGGTATGACAGCGTGTGGGAGGCCAGAGGCGGGTAATGCCACTGGTATGTTGAGTGGGGAATTAGTCTGTGTGTATGGAATGACATCTTCTTACAAAACCTCTCCAAGACAGAGGCCGAGGAGAAAAAGCAGCAATGACAGTTCAGGATTCAGTTCACCCTACCAAAACTTTCCATCCTCATGAATGGAGCCATTCACTGGATTCTGCTTTGTGTTTTGCTTCTGTATCTTCTTCATCCTAAAATAGAGAACTTCCTCTTGGAGGAAAAACTTCTGCCATAGCACAGTCCTGGTGATGTCAGTGGAGTTACATCAAGGCTGATGTTGGTCCTCATGTCTCATTGCCAGAAGGTTTTCTGGAGTTAGACCCTGGGTAGTACAACTCCGAGAAGCATTTGCACTGCTTTGGTGTCAGCCTGTTTCCTCTGAGAGCACAGAAAAAGGATTGAAAAATAAGGAGAAGAACCCATGAAAATGTTGCAGTTGTTTCTGCACAGACAACTTTAAAATGGAAACACATTTTATGGAATTTTTCACACACATCCTCCCTCTCCCTCAAATTTCAATGTTCCCTTTTCTTCTCTTCTCCCTGATTTTGACATATTTCCACTGAGTGAAATGAAATGAGAAATAGCCAGGGGCTTGCTCTGACATTTTCTTCCCCACCCCATCCTTCTGTCCTCCCAGGCTCTTCTCAGTTTTATTTTTTAATTTTTAGTAGTATGGAATGGGCATGGGAAGTGTAGGCTGTGTGTACACATTTGCTGTAACCCACCCATTCTGCTGTTCTTCTGCCCCCTGCCACCTTTCTTATCATTCCTTCAGCATTTTTTTGGACCATCTGAAGCTGAAAAAAAAAATCCCTTGCCTGCAGATTCACTCTAAATTGACAGGGAGGGGAAAACCTGGCCCCAACATCTGACATCAAGAGCTTTATGGCCTAGTCCTGCCTAATTTTAAGGGATTTTATATAGCAGAATTGGAAAGAACCAAGAGACACTTAGAGCAAATGTTCTGAAATACCAAGAATAACAAAGCACAGGCTTAATGAGCTCCAATGTGTATGTCTGCTGTGAGTAATGATGCTTAATCCTACTGCAAAATAATTCCTTTATATGTTCTTCTGTTTTTTAAAAAATGCATCACTGCTGCACTGGGGTCATAAAAATTACGAATATGTTTTCCCATGGCATGAAGCCATAGCATACTGTAAGGCATTGTGCTGGGCCATTATACACAGCCTGTAATCAGAAACAAATGTATTAAGTGAGATGATGTGATGTTACATGAGAAAAGTGAAAATAGAGCAGGGAAGTGTGATAGACAGTGACTTGGACCACAACATCAGCTCTGAACAGCCCCTTTCTCTTCAGAAATCAGAGGCTATGCCAAAAGAAGCTGTGTTTCTAGATACTGGTCTAGAAAACAGAGACATACTTCTTGCGAGAGGGGGGAAATAAAACTTGTCTGAGAGCTGGGGTAGGCAAAAAAATATACTGAATTTCCTGTTCAGAAAGAGAAATGCTGCTGAGGGTGATTCTCTGTGCATTAGCACAGGCTTGGTAGTGGTCTCAGAAATGCAAAGAAGCCCCTCTCTCCAATATTCCAAGTTATAAGTTTCTTGCAGAGGTCCAAGCGTTGTCTGTGACATGGTGAGATTTACTGCTGAAGAAAGTGCTCTCATTTCTTTGGAGTTTATGTTTCTGAGACTTTGCACCAGTACTACCACTATCAGCTTAAAAATTAAACTTGACTCAGATTAGGAGAAATAGAGCAACTTATTTGTCTTTTTGCCAATGTTTATTTCCTAAAAAAAAAAAAAAATTCTGTTTGTGACAGCTGCTTTCCTTTTCAGGGGTATACCACAACTCTTTGACATCAAAGCTGGATTTTAATTTATTGACTTAACTTTGCAGAGCACAGAGCAAAAGGTCAAGTAAAATGAGACTCCTTTAGAAAAATGATAATTGCTATTAAGAAGCATATGGGTCATTTGAATGCTGTGATAGTCCACTTCCAAGCCTCTTAGAACGGGCCCTTCAAAACTCCTAAGGCTCAGCCAACCCTACCCTTTGGGAGAGGTGAACACCGGGCCATAACTGCAATGCACCTGTGGGAGCAGTTTTCACCCCAGCAGCAAAGCAAGTTATGCTCCTATTTCCCAGGTGAGGGAAAAACAGTGGTCCCCAAAATGAGTTATGTGCCCAAAATGACCTCTCTTGTATCCACTGACATTTTGCTCTGCTGGCTCTCCGTGAGCTGGGATCCCCAACACACAACACACAACACACAACACACACAACACACAACACACAAGGGTTTTCATCTGATTCAGGAAAAAGCTTTATCTGCCACAAATCCCCAGCAAGCCAACCTAAGAGAGAGTAAGACCATCAAAACTTCGTGTTGGAACAGGCTGCCGGGAGAAGTGGTGGAGTCACTGTCTCTAGAGCTATTTACAGGTCATGTAGAAGTGGTGCCTGGGGGCATGGTTTAATGGTGGACTTGGGAATGCTGGCTTAACAGCTGGACTTGATGATTTTAGAGGTGTTTTCCAATCCAAACAATTCTATGATTCTATTGTACTGTGAGGACAGTAGTTCATAAATTATCTAGAAAGCAGATTGCTTGATAGTACTGCTTTCTGCATTCTCTTTTTCCTGAAAACTCTCTGATTTTATCAACAGAGTAGAGCACAATAAAGAGTACCAAAGGACCTGGATAAATAAATCCTGTCTAATTATTTACAACCATCTCAGGAATTGTCTCAGCAGTAATCTTATAAAAGATTTGGATTCACTGAAATCTACTAGACAAGTGGTTGCTGCTTCTATGCCTTCTACAGGAAACAACTGCACAGCAACAGAGGACTTGCTCTGGAATGTACAAATAATTGATAAAATCATGAGAATTACACCCTAGGCATTGTAAAGCAGGGGTTTTCCTTCCTAATTTCTGGATCTTGGATGAGAAATTAATATCTTTGCAATGAAAGATAAGTTTCCCAATATTTGATGCTTCGGGACTGTGCAATTCAAATGTGTATTTATGAACCACATCAGTGAGCCAGGTGACTGTGTTGTAAATCCTTATGTAGTAGCTTCTTTAATTTGCTTCCCTCATTTGCTTCTTTTCTATCCCTGTTTCTCCTTTATGAAACAGTAGGGCTACTTTAGTCCATAAATAGACAGTGTTAGGGATTTACCATAAAGGAAATATGAAGGACACTCTTTGCTATTTCCAGTTAACTTCCCCTTTACACGAACAAATCCCCTTAGTGGATGACCCCTCCATGCACGTAAAGCTCTTGAGACTCCCAAAACCAGGAGACAAACCATATACATCGCGTTTGTTTGCTTTAATGAAATGACTGATTTATTGGTCCCAGATTCCTCAAAAACATTAGTTCTTATCCCCTGGATTCCTCTCAGAGAGCTCCCAACATCAGTCAAAATCACGGTTGTCATTCGCTACAGCGAAGCGCAACTCAAAGGCCCTCGCAGTGTCCCCCGTTAGTGGGGAGCCTTCTCCTGCCCTCCAAGCGTGTCCCCTGCCCTCTAAGCGTGTCCCCTGCCCTCCAACCATGTCCCCTGCCCTCCAAGCATGTCCCCTGCCAGGGCACCGATACCCCCTTCGTCCTACAGTTGTTTGCTCCCCAGAATAGCTAGACTTGAGGACGAGAGCCTTCCTAATGGAGCTCAAGTGCATTTGTGGCACAATAGGTCATTTCTGGCTCACTTGCTTTCTCTTCAGCTCATGGGACAAAAAGGGACATGCTTACACCATTTGCTTACATTGGTAGGAAAGAAAACTTTAAATGTCACATGAGTCACTTGCACTCAATTAATTTCTGCTTGTGTTACTTATTCACGTTTAAGATATGACTTTTATTCTATATGTGACCTTCAGCAATGGAACTGATAACAAGAACATTACTTTGGAAAAGTGAAAGGTTAAACATTAACCAGAAAAATAGTTCTAAGACAAACATTTTGAATGTTTTTTCCTTCATATTTGGAAGTAACTTGTCACTTCCCCTCTTAGCACCCCTCCTCCCCTCATATTACTGTTGCGCTGCTGTTCCTGATACTTGGTAGATGCAGTGAGCACTGCACCATCAGGTGATAGCCCCCTTTTTGCTTAAAACAAATCACATGGGTCTTGGAGCTGGCTGCAAGCTCTTGCCTGACTAGCTTTTCATTAGCTAGAGGTGTTTTCCAATCCCTCCAATATCTAGGCTTTCTCATCTCCCAAGAAGTGCACTACAGAGAAGCCCATCGGCTCTGTACTCCCTCTTCTACTCCTTGTTGCACATGGGATGTGGAGAAAAAGAAAAAAACAGTGGACGAAGAGGAGAACAGGCTGAAGAGTTGCCCAAGTTTCAGAAATACCGTAGGAGTTTGAAGCGCTGATTTTAGCAGATGTCTTTTTCCTCCACGACCCACAAACTTCATTTGGGAACCACTAATGAGATGGAATTCATTCTACAGCGTGATAGGGGAGGGTGTTGTGCAACTTTGGTAGCTCAAAAGTCTCCATATCGTTTAAGAAACAAGTAAAAAAAGAAAAACAGTCTTTGCTTTCAAAGCTGAGTGCTTATTTTACCTGTGTATCAATTTATCTTTCTTATGTGGAGACACACTTGTGAGCTGCAACTCTGCTCTGAAATTATTTCAGCTTTTCTGCTTTAAGGCGGTTGCCAGCCTCAGTCACAACAACATCAATTGTTAGAAAAAAATCTGTAAATCAATAATATTACTTCTGCTCCCACCCATTTTTGGAAGCCCAGGGCGTGGGACATGCATATATTTTACTCAGTAAAATAGCCTAATTGCCTGTTGTTTGGTTAATTTGGGTAGCAAAAATAAACCACCAAAAGCAAAGATGAATGAAACAGCTAAGATAAAACCAAGGCCAAACAAACATTGACAACAACAAACTAGGTGTCTGGAAAAGGGTAACTCTTGCTCTGGGAGTCATTCTGGGTGGTCGAGGCCCTGTCTCAGCCCACAGCAGGACATGGGTCCCAGGGCATGGGGCTGCTGGACTGCAGGACAGCAGAGGCAACCACCAGCCCCCTTCCCTGCTGCCTCCCCTCTGCCCTTCTTGCTCAACTTCTGCCCCCCACCATGTCTTGGGATGGTTCAATCTGCCTTTCTCAGTGCAAACATTGGTCGACTGACAATATTTTGATCCACCCAGCACAAAAAAAAGCAGCAAAAACTATAACAAACTGTCAGGCAATCCCATCCCTTTTACTGATCTTTATGCATTGGATTGGTTAAACCCCACTACTTGTCCATATATCTCACCCTGTGTTCAGTCCCTCAAGACTTGTAGACAAAGTGGTGTCTTGTACCAATGAATGACACCAGGTTAGACTGTGCTCTGTCCATAAGGATTTCCTTCCATCAGTTCTTATTTTGCCATATATCAGTATTTCATTAAATGTCCTCTTATCCCTTGCCATGGAACAAGGTGGACAGAAACCTTCTGGTCTTCTTCTTTGGGACCATGTATTATTTCGTGAGATTTTGTCATGTCTCCCCTTATTTATGTCTCCCCTCAAGGTAATCTGTCCTGGGATCACAGGCTGCTCTGCCAGTGTTGCTGATGCAGCCATTGCCAGAGAGCACCAGAAGCCTCCCGTCATAATTCCTTTGTGCAAGATTTGCAGCCAGGGTCACAGACCCATAAGGCAGGCTTGGCTTAAGGCAACTGGGGCCTGAGCCTACCACAGTGAGCCTTCTCCCAGCCCTCCCAGTCTGGCTTGTGCCCTTCCCCCTCTCTCATTCCCCACACTCAGCTCCCCATGGAGCCCTTCTTCCCCAGACAGATGATCCTTTCCTGTCGCCTCCCTGGGATGGACTTCCTCATTTTTCCTCAGCCAGCTCCCCTGGACAGACTCTTGGTTTCTCACTGACTTGTGCTGTTGAGGCTTCTTGGCCTGGGTCCCAGGGTTCCTGCCTTAATCCATTGCTTCAAAGAGATTTGGATAAGTCTGGATAAGCTTCCAAGCCTCTGGATGCTTATTCAAAGTGCAAGGCTGGGGGAAAGGGGGAGCATCCCTGAAGGAAGCCAGAGACCATCTATGTACAGTCAAACAACTTTTTTTTTTTCTGAATCAGAGATACCTCCCCAAATCCCTCAGCACCTGTGTGTCAAAATCTGCATTTACGTTAGTGAAAAAATGAACCCTGGCTTCCGCATCCTGAAGCAAAATGCCTGGGCATTTAGACACACAGATGGGCCAGCATCTCATCAGGGTGTCTGTTCCAGCACTAAAAGCTGGGATTCCTTCTTTCAGGAGAGCTTGGGCATGTTTACATACCACTGGGTATTTTAGGGGTGACTCACTACAGAAGTCCCATTTGAAAACAAGAAAGAACAGAGTTTTGAAATAAAGTGCACTGAAAAGGTATGAACACAGCAACAGATCACAAAAAAATGTGAGGCTGGATTCTTCAGCCCGCAGGAGTCCTGCTGGGCTGCAGTATGGGGGGGATGGTCCTGGCTGAGCACAGGAGAAAGGGTGAAGCAGCTGTAGGAGCTGGGCCCAAAAGGAAAACCTCTTCTGTACTATGTGTCTTCCTCCTCACTTCTGATGCTGTGAATGGACTGAGAATGTGCCATTTGGAGCTATTTCTGCGTGTGTTTTGCATGGCTATGGTCCTGGTTTGAAGTCACTGGCACCTGCCATGAAGCTAGGCATGTTCCTCCAAATTAGAATCAGATTTTAACCCCTCTCGAATCAAAACCATCATTTGCTCGAACCACAATTACACCAGTCCTTCCCATTAGCCCCTCAGCATTCAAGATACATTCATTCATAGTTTAGTTTCCTGCTCCAAACATGTTCGCTTTGGGGAAACTGATCTCTATTTTCCGTCTAAATGAAGCCCAGTTGTGTCATGTCCACCAAAAGAACAATCTGGCTTAAAGCAGCTTTAAGAAAACCACTATCTGATGTCAGTAAATCTCTGTCTATGCCATAACTGCTTTAAGTCAGGAAGCAGTGGGTGTGCTCAGAACAACACATAAAGATAAAACATTTCCAGTGCCAGGAACGTGGATGTATTTTGGAAGAAAACACGGGGGGCATTCTGTGCAGGAAGAGATGAAAACATGCATCAGTGTGGAGCCTGCCAGTGCCAGAGCTCACACGCGCCAGCTCTCCAGGGGAGCCACATCCTCAGACGGAGCGACGGAGGCACTGGAGGGTCTTGTCCTTGGCACACACACAGAGGGAATGGCTGCTGCTTTATTCACTCCTTTGTCTTGCATCAGAGCAGTCTGTATTCCTCTGTCCTCTAGGAGCTGAAGGAACACATCAGAGAACAGACCCCAGCCCCTTCTCTTTTCCAGGGATGGATGTTGAACAGTTGCTGGCGGTGGGAGAGGGTTTGGCCATCTGGCCATGTTGCACTCCTGGACTCCCATGGAGATCTACCCTCTAGCTCTCCTGAGCAGAAAGGGTGTTGCCACAACCAAACCCTTACACGCTGGTCACACTTTGACCCTGTAATAACCCTAGAAACACCATTACAACAGGTGATGCTGGAATAATTCCATCATAGTCAAGGTTATTTCTATCTCTTGCCCAGTATGCCTAAGTTGGAAGGGAAGAGAGGTCATTGCTCTCTGTTAAATGTATACCTGGTCATCAACCTACTTCTACATCTTATTGCTAGTTTTTCTTTTATTTACAATGCAGGAAAAAAAATTAAAACACACACCAAAAAACAGAAGAAAATTAAACAAGACCAAAATAACAATTATAATATAAAAAAACCCCAACCAAGCCCAAATAAAAAAAGAAGTATATATCCACCAGAGTAGTCTTCCAGGAGATATTGGGTACCGCACGTATGGGAAAGAGAATCAGTCCTCTGACTGGTTCCTTGATTAAAAGCCATAATTTTTTCAAGCCTTGATGATATGCAGGGCAGTAAGCAACCAGTTTAGAGGGTGTTTTGACTGAGAATAGTAGGCACATAACCTCTATCTTTTACTGTCCATGCTACTTCCATAGCTTCTTTCATCTCAGAGTATCCCAAAGTTAGCCATATAGTAAAGTGCTAGCAACCTGAGATCTACAGTCCATGTATTTTGTCTGCTGCTAGCCTTCCTCACACAACTTTTCTTGTTCTTCATAGTTCTTTTGGGAGGGAAGCAGAAGGCACATGGAGGGCTGCAGCTCTCCTGTCACCCCTTGCCAGAAGGGAAAAAGCCATGGCAGAGGGCCACAACAAAGGGCATTGCTTTAGCTTGGAGAGTCTGTGTCCCACGCTGTGTCACTGAGAGGTTGTATGGTGTTAGCAGGCTAAGGTGGCAGAGTGGGAGAGACTGCTCCTTCTCTTGCTCTGGGGAAATGGATGTCCCAGCAATGCTCCCAGGTCACCCCTCAGGACACAGCCATGATTATGCAGAGACTGCCTCTCAAAAAGAGGATGGTAATGGTGGTGCTTATGAGAAACCACTGAAAATCCTGTCCACAATAAATACGTATTTTTTAAAATTTTAATTATCAGAAAAGCAGTGTTTTTGTGTGATCTTTGTACATACTTGTTGTCTCTAACACAGGTTATAAAGGCTTTGGGCAAGAGCCTTCTGTGCTTGCTCTCTCCATGTCCAGATCTGCCTGTGAGACCAACTGCATGAAACCTTAATGGACTCAGACGGTCAGGTCCAAGAGCATCACGCTGTACCCAGCATCTCTGGGGGAAAACTGAAAAGCAAAAAGGCCTTTCTGGGCACAGCACCTGCTCTCTGGCCTCTCTAAAGTCATCCATTCCTTGCTGCTACGCAATTGCCTTTCCAAAGCCAGAGAAAATAAGTTATGCGTTTAGGGACACTTATGCAACCTAAACAATCCAGCATAATTCTGGTGAGCACAGCCACGGTAGTGACTGCTGCCAGGTGTCCAGAGTAATTAACAAGCACAAGAGAGCAGAGCTCATGGAAGCTAGGGCAGGCAGTGTGTTAAGACACAGAAATTAGCTCAACTAAGCCTGGCTCTTCCCTAAGAGCCAGAGCAAAGCGCTGTCTCCCAGAGCCTTCTAAAGCTGAAGCTTACAATAATAATGAAATCTCCATGGGCCCAAATGAGCCTCCCACACACATCTCGGGTAGGAGCTTACCACACAAGGAGTCCTGCTGAAATTAATGGGCTGTGTGTGGATTACAAGACGCTATTTGGAATAACTGAGGGTGACCTCGCAGACATTTTCCCATTGTTGTTCCCATTGTCCATTCAGTATACCTGGCTTTTGGTTTAACTGTGTCCCTTCATGAAGTTAATGAAACACAGGGAAGGAGAGAGAGGGAAACATTTTTGTGGAGAAGCACGGTGCAATGGCTGAAACAGAAGACTTGGTGTCCAGCCTTGGCCCTCCTTCCCACTGACTCCTGTTATCCCGATGCAATTATCCCATCTCGGCTCTGCCATCCATCTGCCAAGCAGAGCCTGTCAGTCGGGCATCTGGTGTGATTTCATGTCACAGTGGTGGCACGGGGCTGGAGAGGATCTCCCAGGATCGCACTGCCCATGCATCGCTCCGTGCGGCTGCAGTCCCTGAAAGCGGTGATGCGGCTGTAGCTGCGAAGGAGGCAACAGCAATGGCCTTTTCCTGTTTGCTTTATTCCCAGGGGTTATTTCTGCGCCGGAGGGAGGCTGCACTGTGATGTCAGTGTGTAAACAGGGAGGTGAGTGTCGTCAGGGCTCGGGAGGTGGAGATGAAGGCACGTCTGGCTCCCCGGAGCGGGAGGGGGGCAGGAAAAAAATCAGCTCCGATAAAGAAACATAAGGGAAATGGCAGCGGAGCCGCAGAGGAGGCGGCGGAGGGGGGAAAAGGCTGCCGTCCCCATGCAGATCGTTTGGGAAAACAGTGCACCGCCCTCCGTTAATTCCCCTGATTAAAACCGCATTAGTTTGTAGGTGTCAGGGACAGGCAGCTGTTTTCAAGGAAGCCCTGGCTCCGCCGGGTCCTTCCTCGCCGGGCAGCGGCGGCTCTATCTGGAGGTAAATGTCAGCGAGGCGCGGGGCTCGCCGGCGCTTGTCCTCCTCCTGACAGGCCCTGGCCAATGTCCTGCTGCTGAGGGTCGTGGTAATTTACGTCCCTTCTGTGTACATTAACTTATCTGCAGCAGAGCTGGCGGGGCTCTTTCAGCCAGGCTGTCTCCTCCGCAGGCTGGGAGACTTTTCCTGCCTGTGGGACCCGAAGCGGGGACGGGCTGCGAGCCCCTGCCAAGTCCCTGCACCGGCCCAACAACAACAAGAGCGCCGCGGAGCCGGCGGGGCGAGCCCAGACCCCCGGCATCGCCCGCGCCCCGCGGGGGACACGCGTGTCCCTCGTGTCCTGCGGCCCCGCGAGCCCCGGCGACAGGGGAGCCGGGCGGCCGCCGAAACCCCGGCGCTTGGTTGTAAGCACCACCCCCCTCCCGGCCCGAGTGTCCTCCATGGTTCTGTTCTGCTGTTGCTGCAACAGCTGAAATGGTTATTTGTTATTTGCAGCTCCCCCGGGGCTCCTTTCCCACCCCTCCTCCCCTGCCCCCGGGGAAGTAAGCAGGCAGCCTTCTCGTACAGGAGGCAGATTCTTCCCGCTGGGCTGCAAATTTTGGTGGCCTGGCTGGGGTGACTACATCCTTATGCTTTGTCCGGGAGGGATGGGAACACACAGGTACGCTGCTATCAGCGGCAAGATCATTCTTTGCCTGAGGAGAAGAGTTCCAGGTATGGAGGCACCATCTCAGTTTACTTCCGGGCATCACTTTTTCCCCGTACAGCAGGGTATTCCCTCACATCCACGTAACTAGTTTCTCTGTCATTCCAGTGTGCACCACTGAACACATTTAATCCTCCAGCAACTCCAAGGAGGTCTCCCTGATCTGGAAGTTTTGGGGGCCATTGCATTCGGACTCACTTTTTGTGTGATTATTCCCTCGTGGATCACTGAGCTCTTATTGAAAACCAGAAAGGATGAAGCAAACTCTGCCTGTCTTCAGCTAGGTTAGGCAAGGTTGTCCATTATCATTACGGACCTCACAAAAATATTGAGAGCAGAAAACAGCGGTGGTGAAGATCATGTTGTGCAGCAGCCTGAACCCATACCAGTTCACCCAGAAAGAGTTGACCTGCCAACCTAATTGCTAGTAGGAAAGAGGGGAAAAAATACTTGATATTTGTGACAATATGAGAAAACGTGCCCTTTTCATCGTCTTTCAAGGTCTCCTGAAGGGCCTCCATCAGGTGGCTGGCTTTACTAGATGCAAAGGGCCACTCTTGTATCAGGTTGTATCAGAAAGCCACCTACAAACTTTCCAAGTTCCACAGTAATGTGAGCAACCACAAATTTCCTTTCTTCTTCACGAGGACTGAAAATTGTGTCTAATTAGGAGCTATTGGCTTGATCCTCCCACCATGTGCTTTACATGTACATATCAGCCTCGTGATGCCTGGGTGTAGCTGGTAGGTACAATAATGAGTGTGAGGAAGAGGATGGGTAATTGGGTTACATTCCCAAAGCTCTTGGTGAGGATTAAGCTACTCAAAATAATAAAATAATTTAAAAAAAAATTATCATGATTATGGCTACAGGCTGTATATCCCTGTCCTAGTTCTCCTCAGAAGCTGCAGGTCATCCTTTACTGAGGGTGAAGCTGTGATGAGATGAAAAACCTCGAATCAAGGGACAGGACCCAAAACAGTGACCGTGAAATACAAGACCTGTATTTACTGCTGAATGGTCAAATGCCGTGGATCAAAGACCCATGCTGGGAGACGTTGGAAAGGTGGCTTGTGGCTAAGCTGGTGACTAGGAATCCACTGAGTTTTTAGGTATATCTGTAGCCCGAAGTTAGGCACCTACAGCATCTGTATGAGGCATGTAGAGCATTAAATGTCTCAGTTCTGGAGCTACCTCACCTAGTTGGGAAAAATACCCAGAAGAGGACTTTGATTTAAGCTCTGCACATTTAGAGCTTAAGCCATGGTTTAAAAGGGAAGACCCTATGTTCATCTAAAAGAAGAGGGCCATTTTCTGAAGACAGTCCTTTTTTAGACAGCTTTAGGTCAGTGACAACAGCAGCAGAACCATGTTTGGAGTTATCACTCTGGATATTTAGGCATTTTTATGTTGAGGATTTCTTGTATCAAACAGTGAACCTGGCTCTGCTTCCTTAGGCCAGCTCCATAACCACTGGGCAGGTACCCCTTTTGACACCTCACCTCTATATTGTGAAAGTAGCTAGATTTTCCTCCTAATTTAGGTCCATCACTGGTTATAAAAAGAAAATTATCAAAATATTCCTAAGGCTTGATATGAGATTTGTGAAGTTCACTGTGATAAAGACTGTGCTGATTGCCCCATTTTGACTGAAAGCTCACTAATCTTTTAAAAATTCAGGCTTTGCTTATAGACTTTCTTTTTTAAATATGGCTCGGTCAACACACTGAGGTGAAGCCTCCACAGGATTGTCTACATTTTGTTCTGAAGGTGATAACATGAGAGATAAGGTTTTTCTGTGGAAAAGCTGACAGCTTTTTTCCATGTGTAGGACTCTCATTGTCAGAGTTTTCTGCTGAGACAACACAAACACTTGAATCATGAAGCACATCCTTTCCTTCAAGCACTTCCAAGTCATCGTTTGCCTGTGTACTCTACTGTGTTTAAATCTGGCCTTATGAGTTTTACAGATGGACAGGAACAAGGGGTGGAGGATGATGGAGATGCAGAGCCAGAACAGAAATAGAAGGAAATGACCAGCTTGGAGTCCAAGCAGACGTGGATACTTGTTTCTCTCTGGAAACCACTAGAACACATCAAAGAACAGATTTAATTATGTACAACTGAGTGTGAGCAAGTGTCTCTTGAGTGCTCCTCTCCTGATACTCCAGAAAAGATTTCAAAATAGATTTTTTTTTTCCCCAATGAGCATCATACAGTCCTTCTGCCAGTCTTTCTTCAGATAAAAATCACTGCCAAGCCATAGGTACAATGTTATGCCTAGGACATAACTTTACAGCCACTTGATGCAAATAATTTTTGTTAAGGAAGAGCAATAGAAAAGAGCTAACAATTTTGCCTGTTTTGTGTTTAAGTTTTACAATGAGCCTTAGAAGAAGAGCAACTAGGGTAAGTTAGAAACATATAGAAATGTATAGATCTAGATATCTCTGTGTTCAAGATAGCGTAAGTATAAATGTTACTGCAAATATGCAGTGCCAATGCTGTCTATTCTTCTAGCTAAATCAAAACTCCTGTTAGATTCTGTTTTTAGTTCTTACAGCTGTGCCTCCCAGAATCATGTGATTTTATGACAATCTCAGCTTTTCCATCTTCAAATTTGCAATGGAAATCTTGAATATATATTCCTGTGGGCTGCTGCATCAGGATGCAGGGGAACAGGCCCATTCTAACAATACTTAAAAATATCCTGATGCTTAAGACAATGTCACAATTTGAGGTTGGAAATATCATGATGCTTAGCACCATTTTCTGTTAAATCATAACTGTCCATTAAAGTTCATCTCCTGCCTACAGGAAGCAACAAGGGAATAAGCATCCCACATGTTCCCTTCTCATCCTGTCTATGATCCTGGGAGTCATGAATATCCCTTGATCAAGTCACACACAGGATGAGATACTAGAGGACTGATTCTTACCCTTTGATTCCTTGTTTTCATTTTACTATAAAAGACCCTTATCTTTGTCAAGCAAGAGCAGGAATTCTTCCATTGGCACACACATGGCAGAGATCTCTTTGGCTCTGACAGGGTCTTATAAGCTTTTCCCACCCGTCAATCTTGACCCAGATGTATTTGCACAGACCTGTTGATTTTGCACGCAGTACCAGATGAAATTTGAAACTTTCCAAAAATCATACAAAGAAAAGAACATTTCTGTCTGTAGTACTTTTATGGCAAGTTTCACAAACCCTTCCAACAGTGTTTGTAGTTGAAACACTGGCAGCTGTTTTTTTGTCGTTTTCTTTTCTCTCTCTCTTTCTTCTAGTGACATTGCCAAGCTGTGTTCTAATCTGGTGGGCACTGGGAAAATGAAGCAAAAAATAGTTGAAGGGCTTCTGGTAAACTTGAATCTTTCTGAGTCAAGGACGTGTGCTGTGAAGCAGTCAGAAATCCAAGAGCTCTCTCCCAGTGCATGCACTTTGCCATCGAGGGGGCTATGTCATTTCTTTGAAGCAGGCTCTATTTTGATGGGCAAGACACCAGAGGATGACGTAAACCTCTGAGGATGATTACTTGGGTCCTGTGTCCGGCTTAATCTCAAAAAAACCGCCTTGAAAAATCTTTGGGGCTGCTGCTCTTTTGTCTGTCAGCAATGAAAACAAGGGAGATGTCACTGGTCACAGAGCAACTGAATCAAATGACAGGCATTGTGCTAGGAAAAAGTTCCCTATGATGTTTGCTTGTCCTCAGGGCACTTAGTCCTCCATTTTTTCTGTGGAGGTCTTCAGATAGAAGTGCCAGCTTGGGGGACGCTTCGCCAGATCTTGACCACATCGCGTGCAGTTTGTCTTGACCTGACACTGTGAGTTCAGTGCTCTCCCCAGAGCGCTGGTGGTCCTCGGGGCTGTCAGCCACATGGGGCTGGCTGGCCAGGCCTCTGGCTGGGCTTTGTAGCCGCTTTTGGGAACGCACGTTTGGGAATGACAGTGATGCTACATGCTTTCCCTCCGCATCTCGGGCAGCCGGATCCATGTAGGCACAGAAGTCAGTGAGGGTGTGCAGTAACCCTCTGCACAAGCCCCATTGCAATGGTCTGAAGATTTTGACAGTCACTTAATGAGTCTCTTGGCGCTCTTGTCCTTTTGATAATGAAAAAAAGAAAAATAGAGAATTTGAAACGTTGCTGAGATTCGTCATGTGTCATAAACCTCTAATCTTAATCTCTGTCTTTTCAACCAATAAGCCTTGATTCCTCACATTATCCTCCTACGCCTGCCCACCATTCCTGTTCCCAGAACAAAGCCCCCAAATTCCCATCAGTCTTGTGGCAGACTACCAAGATCAAACTAATAATCTGAGAATTTTTCCACTTTCCCAAAATTGTTCACAATGTGACAATAGCTGTACATAACAAAACAAAGTCATACTCATGCTAAAATGCTGGCATTAAGGTTTATTTATCCTATTTAATTCTGTACACACTCCAGTATTACATTTGTCGTGGGAGTATCTGAGCCTCTTGCAGTGATGCATTCAGAAATGTCTCCCTCTTCCAACCACAGAAAACGTGCAGGGAAAGGTAATGTAGAAATAGACACAAAGACAGATGCAATACAGAAAGTGTCACTGGTACCAACAGTGTAGAGCAGTAAGATCAGCTTTCGGAGAGGTCATTTAATTCCCTGTCATTGGTCAAGACCTGAAAAGTCCCTGCTTTCTGTACAGTTTTCTCTTTCTTATCAAGGGTCCTGTTAAAGCATCTTTGACCACAACTTTTGTCCCAGAGCTTAATTGCAAGCCTTTTTAGGTTCCCCACTCAGGCCAAGAGGACATCGAGATAGTTAATAAAACCATAAACTTGATTCAAATCCTGATTGGACACCATTCAAAGAAGTAGAGGACAAATATGACAAATCTGGAATAGCCTCAGCTGTTGAGAAAATGCAGGACCAGTTTCTGCATACGTTGATTCACTGAAGGCTTTCTGCATTGCTGTAGCCTGGCCAGGAAGTGGCACCGGCATGAGTTACTGGAGCCAGACCAAGAACTGTCAGAGTGGGAGAAAATATCTTGAACAGCTCCAGATAGAACTGACCACTGCTCTTGCTAAGCCTCTTCAATAGCCCTCTCTGTAAGAATAAAAAAGAAAGAAAAATATATGACACATTACTGAGGATAGCTGTAAGGAGCATCACCTGCCATAGAGAGAAAATCAGAAATGTTAAGGCAAAGCATCACTCCCAAGGGATGTAAAGTAAAAATGAGGAATTTTTCTACAAGTATATTGATCCAAATTGGTTCTTTTTTATTTTGGTCTTCACTAAATAGAATAAAGTGTGAACAAATGCTGACTGCAGTTAACACCATTGGCATAAAACTCACTTGTCAAAATTTTTTAGTACACCATTAGTCAGGGGCAAAGTAGAAAATGCCAGATTGTTACCTCTTATGGGGTTAGATATTGTCAAATGTGTTTCATTTGATTTAATTCACTACAACAAATTTGGACTCAATATCAGTGATCTGAAAACTCCAGATAGATGGAAGAAGTTGCAGAGTACCTGAAAAGACCAAATATAGCACTTTTTTTTTTAAATAAGGAGAAGTCCATGAACCATGGCCTGTCTTCTTCATTTTAATTTCCAGGAAAAATAATAGAGCATAATACTGTACATGTATAGTATGGTATAGCCATATATATAGCCAGAAGATCAGATGACAATTAAACTACTTGGGAGATAATAGCTGCACAGGAACATGGTTTTGTCAAACAAACACTAGCCCTCTTCAGCCTAACTCAGTTTTCCTCTCTAGCAGGACATGGGTCTTTGTGAGCTGATGTCACATATCTGGATGCTAGCAAGGCTTTTGATGCTGTCTCATGTGACATTTCCTAAGGAAATTATAAGAAAATATGAGCTCAAAACTGTTGTAAAGCAGGTGCTCAGCCACTTGGAAAACTTCACTTAGCAAGTAGCTGGAAACAGGTCATTGCCAGACTGCGAAGCTTCTTTGTAGTTCCACAGGGGTTCCATCTTGAGTCAACATTTTTAATAAAAACTTGGAAAATATCAGCAAGGATTTCTCACTTCTTGGAAGAAGCTGGAAACATTTGGGAGGTTAGATTAGAATTCAAAAGATCTTTACACATTGAAGAAACAGTGTTTAAAATAACATTATCAGTAAGGACTAGAGTAAAGTACTACAGCTAGAAAGACACTTTCGGCCAAAATGGAAGTGCAGGGAAGAACTGAATAGGCAGCAGTTCTTCCAAAACTGAACTAGAGAATGTGGGGGACCACACATTAAGGATGAGTCAATTTTATGGCATTACTGTAAAAAACTCATCTAAATTCTGGGGATTTTTAGAAAAGAATATTTTATTTAAGACTAAAAGAAATCCCTCCACTCTGCTCAGCATCTAGAAGGCATCTGTAAAGAACTGTGCCCATATTGAACAGACATTTCATAAAAGACTTGGACAAACTGGAAAAGTCATGAATAATCAGAGGTTTAGACAACATGACTTATAGAGGAAGAATGACAAAAATATGGGCTTGTTTAGTCCAGAGGGAAGATGTGATAATACATTTCAAATACATAAAATGCAGCTGCAAAGAAAGAGTAAAAATGAAAGTTCTTTCTGTTCATTAGATAGATAAAATGAGAAAATGTTAGCTGAAACTGCAGCGTGGGATATTTTTCAGGGATAAAATGAAAATTTTCAAATGGCAAGGGTAGTTAAACACTGGCACAGAAAGCTAAAACTACTGTGGGCTAGTGATGGTGAAGAATATTGTGTGTTCCTCTCTTGCAGTCCAGTCACAAGGGTTCTTTCAGTTCAGTGGTGCCTGAGGTTCTGAGAATGATGAGGAACACAAGAGCACCCTTAGTGCATGGGAGTGACTGACCAGCTCTGGTTCATGCCTCCCCCCTAGAGCAGCACATCTCATACCAGCTCTTCAAAAAAACTTTCTTCTGTCGGTGTCTTCTGGGTCATGACGGGCTTTAGCTTCCAGCCAATAGCTCTAATCTATGTGTTGCTCTCATCCAGATAAAGTCACTTTGGTCACGTTAACCAAGGAGTAGGGCTGTACAACAAGAAGGTGGATCAGAACTATCTGGATGTTCCAAGAGGGCACATCATCCAACTGGCAGGAAAATACTGAATAGCAGAAGAGAGAGAATTGATCCTTGGGGGACTTGATGAGTGCTGCTGTCTTCCAACAGCAGAAACATAGCTTTCTACATCTAGCAGTCACTGGCATCCCTTCAAGAGGGACCTGGCCATTTATAACATTACCCTGTCCCCCTGCTAACACTCTGAAGTGAAACAGGAGTATCTTCAGGTCGAGAGTGTAAAATGTTGAAGAAAGATCCAGGACGATGAAAATGGATGGCTGTTTTCTATCTATTGACAAGGAGACATCATCTGTCAATGCCACTAAAGTGGCTTCACTTCAATGTTCCAGCCTCAATCCAAATTGTGCCTTCTCTCACGCTTATTGATATCCCTGTTAGATATAAATGTACGGGCCATATTTCATCTTCCCATCAGATACTGGCCTGAACAAAAGGACATCTATTCTGATACACAGTATGCCTATAGCCAATATATGCTCTGTGCTTCTTTCTCCCCACTGGATGGTTAGTTTTTTATAGAGAGTAGGTGTGCTAACACAGCTTATTTCAGAAGCAACATGTCTCACAGTTCTACAGGGAAATTGAGTTATCCTGTTGGAAATAAAGATGAACTAAATTATCCAATAAGTGAATGCCAACACTGAAATCTTTGTAAGCACTTCTAGGTAATTCCTTAAAAAAGAGAGATCCATTATGCCCTAACCTGCACTTTGTCACCAGTGTTGTTCCACTGTCAAGGTAAAGAACTGAGGAATGTCCGCAGACTTGTTATGACATTAATCATATTAAACAAGTTATGTGAACAACAACTGCAATTAAACTGTAGCAATCGAAGTCATAGGAAGGATTTACATTTCGGAAGACTTTAAAGTGGTATGTTTTACTTAGAAATAACAAAGGTTGTGTCAATCTGTAAGACAGGAGCTATATATACACCCTTCTTGAAAACTATCCCTATTTCAGGCAGAATTTGTCTGCACCTCCAGTGAAGAGTCAGAGAGTTCAACGAGGAACTAAAACTTGACCCTGGTACATAGTGGTATAACCTCTTCAGACTCTAATGAAGTATAAACAATCCAAACTTATCTCCTAGCATCCACTTCTCATATGACTACCAGAAAAATGCCCAGAAAATAGTCAAGGTAAATAAGTTTTAGACTCCTGGTACAGAACTATAATGCCTCCCGAACTGCTATTTCACCACTGGGAAGACTGATGGGCTGACACGAATCACTGATTGCAGACACATCTGCACTGAGGAAATAAGATTTTTTTTCCCCAAGGAGTTTCACATTTCTATGTGAGAAGTGTGAATGGTGAAGTCAAGATTCCTGTCCTAATCTGGGGTTGTTCAGTTGCTCCAGGGAGCTCAGGTTTGTACTTAGGGCAAACCAGAAAATAATACTATGCCACCCCGCCCAGACCCTGGTGACAACCAAATCCTCCCAGACTTTTAAAGCATTCAGCCCTTGGGCATAACATAAGAATATTTTGAGTATAAACCTTCCATGACTATACACAGCAAAATCATTGTCAGAATACTGGACCTCTAGCTTCCAGTCATAAAGGTGATCACCAAGTATGACTGAAAAGTGCTTCACATATTCTACTTTGCAACATGCTTTTCAGAGATAACATTATGAGAACCAACTCGTTCATGTACTGCTTTGGGCGTAAGATGAGGTCCTTACAAATAGGAATGAATAATGAGCATATGGCTACACTTAGGCATGCATCTGTGCAAGGCATCTGTATGAGGAAAGAGACTTTAGAAACAGGAAGATTCATTAACTTCACTACTGGCATTTGATCTGGGAAGATGCTTCCCATTACTCCAGGATTTGGCAAATTCAGGAGCAGAGTGTGTTCGAATTTCATCTGCTGTGGCCTCCTGTCACCAAAGCTTAGTTCTTTTCTTTACTATAGTAAATAATTTTGAATGCACAGAGCAGCAATATTCCAAAGACGATAATAACTTCCTTGGCTCTCCAATGCTCAGTAAGCACACAGTGCTGTAGGTACTGATGTGGTGATTTCAGCTGCCTTTCAGCTGCAGGTCAGCCAGACCTGCTCAGTGGAGTCACTGCTCTCAGGCTCCCCAGCTTCAAGGACACTACTAACAATCTTTTTCTTAGAGGTTGAGCTGGCCTATTGCCACTGTAAACACAAAATCTCACATACATGGTTGAAAGATTAAATATCTGATTAAAATTTCTGGCTGCTAATTTGTTGAACTTGGCCATAGGGGTATATTCAATGCCACATGCTCAGGAGTAGGGGGAGAAGAGAAAGGGGGATGTCGTATTTCACGAAACTGCAAGCAAGTCACTTCTCAGCTGAAAATCAAGATGTAGGATATGATTTGGCCGTGTCCAAAGCAAGAGGTGAACTGCATTTGGGCAGGTTGTCCTCCTTGGAGCAGCCTCTGCAGGAGTACGGCTCCATGTAACCAAACCATGGCATGAATTCACTGCAGCCACTTTTGAGATGCAATGCCTGATTCCATGATTTACATGGCTGTAAAACCTTGCCAGAGGCAGAATTTAGGGGTAGTATGTAGTTCAGGCTGAATTCAGCATGGGTCAGACCAAGAACTTCTCAGTCTCCACGAATAACTCAAGGCACCACCTGAGCCCTGGTTCATGATACTTAGGAAACCACACAGGGGTTTCTGGGGCAGACATATCAGTCTCCCTACACAGTTTCTTCGGGGTTTGTCTGTAATAAAGAGACCTGGACAACCCACTCCCTTGGTCAGAGTCCTTGTTTGGAGGGACCTGGCCATTTATATGAGCAGCACATGTGCTCAGCTATGGCAGCACATGCTCCGAAACTTCAGAAAAGTTCTGCAGGTTATAATAAAATACAAGGAATGGGTTTGGGTTTTTTCATTACAGGGCCCAGGCAACTCTGAACAAATTAACTGTTTTTTCAGAGACATCAAGCAGCTCCTTCCTAATTGCAAATCTGACCCCTGCCAAATCTCTGGGAAATAAATGGAATTTTTTCATAATGGGAAAAGTTAGGCAACATTAGTATAGGAACTTTTGGTGCTCCTGTACTAAGTCTTTATTTTTGTGGCTTAGTTTGACATGATGGACTCAGCCTTGAGCCTCATATTATTTCCTTGGAGTTGTTCTAACAGGACAGGAGCCTCAATCAAGTGTGTTTCCCCACAGATGTTACAATTCACACAGTAAGTATCAGAAAATACCCACAATCTACTTATAGCAAGCAAAGCCCCCATCAGTTCTGCAGCCAATATTCACTGTTGTGGGTATGCTTAGAAAACTGTAGATTATATAAAAGCCATGGGTTTGTCCTGACAGTTCTGGTCTGTTTTGCCCACACACCTGTGGAGACCTAGTACAGTATATGACTCCCCAAGCAAGACTTTCCAGCATTATTTTTAGCGTATTCTTAACAGTCATGTTCCTTTTGGACTCTCTTTTCACTGCAGCCTTTGCAGAGACGTAGCACTGCAACAGTTGCTCATACCAACCGCATTGCCTCTTACTGTGTGCAGATGTGATAGGGCTGTGTTTTTCCAAATGTGTGCAAATCCCTGGCATGTGTTTTATCTCTTCAGATTCAGTGCAGTGAAGATAGATCCTGAACAATCTTAGCTCGGGCTGGGCAACGACCAATTTGTCTTAATTGGCGAGTGAAAGCTCATGGCGCTGCCTCTGTTCCCAGCATCAGGTTTCATTCAACAAAGTCAGTGAGACACATCCATGTACTTAGAGTTAGTATGTTTTTGAATTGGGGTCTGGTTGTTCTTCAGAGCAAATATTGACATTTCTCCCCGAATTGGCTTTCCTTAGCACATTTGTGCCAATAAATGTCACTGCTCAAATGGTAAACAAATACACAAAGGTGCAAATACAGCCAAAGCAAATTAATTCAGGCAGATTCCCGCAGGCAACGTTTTGCTCTGCCACCAGATGGCTGCAGGCAGTGACTGGGAGGGAACTCTCTGTACAAGTTAATGGCAAGAAAATTCTAAATGCTGAGGAGCCAGGAGCACTGGGGAGCTCTTCACAACCACTCCACCACTGGCAAGACATGAGACTTGACCTCTCCAGGGTTCAAGCACACAGAAAAGCTCAAATAAAATAAAGACCATAGGGGACAGCTGTGGAGGCAACCAGAACACCCTTTATGTTTACCACCCACATTTAATTCTCTCCTGCAAATGGGAGAAAACAAGGGAAAATCCCAACAGACAAGCTGAGGGGCTGAGCTTCTATTGCTGCTGCTGCATAAAATTCATTATCAAGGTGTGGCGTCTGAAATCCTTGTAGCCTGTAGAGGCTTTTGCAGTGGTAACCCAACAGGTAGTTTCCGTTGTGGTTATCTTACAAAACTAAAAGCCTCAGTTTTGATCTGAAGGCCCCAGCAGAGCATCCTACTGTTCAGGTGAATATTCAGCAGAAAATCTTGGACGGTCCCATTCAGAAAAGATTTTTTGTTTTGTTTTGTTTTTCATTGGCCTACATTCCTTCATAATATTGTCATGTCCTGTTATATTTATCCGAGCAGTTGCCGTACCCCAGCATGGTTGGACAAACCTGGTCTTCTATCACTCCTAGAGATGAAAAAGATGCTGGACTGTGCTGCTTGGAGCTCTCTGCACAAGGAGGGGGAAACCTGCAGTGGAGAGGGAAAGCTGAGCAGCAGACTCAGCATCACACTTCTGAGTAAAATATGCAACTTGATAGCCCAAAAATGTCATTGGCTGGAAGGCAGCCATTTACTTTTAAGAGTATTTAAAGTATGTTAACTACAGACCAAAAGAATACATTGTAAACACAACATAATAACTCCTCTAACAGAGGAGAGAGGTTTTTTATTTGCCTACCAGAGACATTTGATTATCAAGCAAAATTGCCTTATGAAAAGAAAAGCACTCCATCACCTTGCAGCCTCAAGTGCCAGCATACCACATATAACTTTAATGTGGTCTGTACCTGTTTAGAGGTCACTTAAAAGGTAACTCTTTCAAAAAATACATTCATAGAAACGTAAGTTTTAATGCCTTTTGTGTGAAATGCTGAAGTTGAGTCTTGAATGCCTGTGCTCGCAAAAGACCATGTAGTATTTTTAGCAAGATTAAAAGGGGTAATCCTGGTCAAATTCCACTTTGAATACTTACACTTGGCCTACTTTAATTCTCCTGAAGTTTCAACTGTACATTGTGTTCTCCTTGGCTTTTTCTCTAATGTGTCAGCACTACCTAGATATGACTGCATTTCAGTAGCATGCTCAGTCGTGGGGCTCTCCACCCTGCGCAGGTCTGCACTGCTCCTTTTCCCTTTTCTGACACAATTACTGCGTCCTTGCAGGCCATTTCACTGGGACCTGAACAAAACAGGCTTAGCCAGGCTTGATGTGCAACAAGGGAGAACATTTCACCTTTATTTTTTTTGAGTGTTGAGATATCCAGGAAAAAAACAAAGTGCTATATGAGTAGGAAGGATCATTGCTGTTAATATCAACAGCAATAGTTATTTCTCTATCTATATTCCTTTTCACTTAACATTTTTGGTGATAGAAGGGTCCTAATTAAAAATATAAACAGGTCTTTCACTTTTTGTTTTATACTTATCTTCCACATGTGCTTGTAATAATCTGCCTTCTTGCCAACACCATCTTGTAAATGAGATCCATATCTCAAGGGTTTATCCTGGTTAAATAAACTGAATTCAATAAAACCCATCTTCAGATATTCCACATGTGAGAGTTATTACTACACTAACATGCTACTGTTGCTTCTGTTACCTAGTGTTACAGATGCATTAACTTCTCCCCTTTGCTTGAGTTATGCTCCACTGTATATCTAAGATAAGAAAATGGAGTGCCTGGAGTCTGTTCAGTGTTATCGTATAACAAACAGTGACTTTTTTATTGAAGGAGCTCCACGAGCGATGCACGTTTTATTGAAACTAATTCAGAGGGAAAAAAAATATTTAAAGATAAATGTTGAACTAAAACCAAAGTAAGTAATGATGTTATTTGCCCCCTTTCTCTCCCCTTTCCTCCTCTTTGCCCCCAGCTCATAAGCTTTGTGATAGTGTCGCACAGGGCTGCACAGCATTTCTTTGCAGTCAGAGCTCAAAGATTACAGTGCAGTATTATAGCTGCTTCCAGTAAAGTTAGCATCAGCATTTCCTGCCCCCTGAAATTCATTCATTTATCAGCCTACTTTCTGTGAGCACCCCTGCAAATCCTGCAAGCTGGATTGTGTTCAGTAAGACCTCAGAGCAAAACAAACAGTTGTATTTGAGCTCCACTGTGCTGCCTTTTTTTCCTTTCCTTTTTTTTCCCCCTTTCCTTTTTTTTTTCTTTTTTCTTTTTTTTCTGGATAACTTCTTGTAGCTGCTTAGCTTGAACTTCCTGCCTTGTTACTGCAAAATGATCTGATCTGCTGTGAGACACCGAGCCCTCGGTGTGTTTTCCTGACAGCATTTCTTTCTCAAAAGCACCCCAGGCCATCCATGAATCCAAGCAAAGTTATATATTAAAAAGTCACTGCATTCCCTCCAGAATCCTTCTGTTGTTGTTTGGAAAAGAGTGAAGTGAACAACTGGGTGTTTTTCCAAAATTAGGGTACAGACCCCTCTTAGAGCAGGATCCCAGAGGAAGAGCACAAGTAAGAGATAAGATACAGTCACTCTTCCTGGTTTCCTACGGCCAAGCCTCCCTTCATGTCCCTTTCTATTTGTTTTTTTAATCTCTTTTTCCTGTTGCCTTCCCAGCAAGGGATCTGCTGCATTGCATCACAACCATCAGATGGAAATCTTCGGTTGAGTTTGCAGGGACGTGGACAGACTGAAGACCCAACCCTGAGATACACAGTGGTTTTGGTTGGCAGTGAGAGCTTGATGTCCAGAATGATTCCAAATGATGAGTTAGAAATACAGAACCAAGGCTCTCTCCAGATGGCCACAAGGCGATTCTTGGCCCATCAGAAAAATAATTAGAACGGCATTGCAAATAGTGAGGCTTCTTTTGCAACATTTACAGCAAGTGGAGGCCTCTCAGGAAAGATTTCCAGGAGCAGAGCCAAATTCAGAAATAAAAGCCAACAAAAGGAAGATTTACACCTCCCTCGAGAAGATAGCCAATAAGATTTCAAGGTGGATTTTGAGACTTTGGCTGCTGAACTACATTTCTCAGATTTTTCTCTTTGATTTTAATGAGGTGAACTAATGTGTTTGTTTACTTAAAGGAATAATAACAATAACACACAGAGACAAATACCAAAGGAACATCTCTTCTGAGCATCAAGGCCCACTTTCAGTATTTCATCTCCAACTACGCTCTCCTATTGGTTTTTATTTGCCAAAGCACATCCTCTTGATGGGGTCAGGGACACTATACTAGGAACTGTTTAAACAGCATAGAATAAAGTATTTTTTGCAGAAAATTCACAAGTTCTGCTTCTGGTAGGGGAATAAAAAGGAAAAAGAAAAAAAGGAAAAAGAATGAAAGAAACTAGAACTACCACAACATTAAAGTCCAGTGTGCTGGTATAAATCATACCTGAGACCCAGATGAACATATTGAACATAAAACTATTGCCATGCTCTCCTATTCTAGTTCTCTTAGAGGGTTTTCCTTTCCTTCAGCTATTTCTTGCATTATTTCCTGAGAGATCTCCTCTTTGTCCCTTTTGCACCCTCAGCTACCTTTTCTTTGCTTGTTGGCTTGGGGTGCCTCAGCTACACCTTATTTCATTCACTGGTAACAGAAGGAAGTGGAAGATTCAATGAATGAGTGAATAAGTCCGTTAATCAGGTAATCACCTTTTTTCCTCGTAGGATTCCTCCTTATCTTAAGTAAATACTAAACCCGATGTCAGGAAGAAAAGGTTTCACACATCTGAAATATATAAAAAAGGATATGGCAATGTCTTTTTTCTTGTGACTTCATCTATTAAACATGAAATTACCTCAGGCCTCTGTTTCCTGCATTTGTAACCCTGGTAAATAAAAATGACATGATCAGAAAATGTTAACTAGTGGTTCTGTAAACAGAAAAGGCTTCCTACATATAGGCGTTAAGTGATATTGTTCTGAAGCATCATTTCAAGCCATATCTTTCTGGCAAACTTAGAAAATTTTAAGTGGAAATATCACATTTGGAATTTTTATCCAGGCTCCTTGTTAGAGAAGGAGCTGAGACCTGAGTGTAATTCCTGTACTGTGCCACAACTATCCTCTGCGGTGCTGTGCTGGGCTCTAGAGTAACTGGATTTCAGAATAACAGGGTTTCAGACCAATAACTAGGACCAAGAAAGAAAATGATTGGAAGACTTTGTACTAAAAAACACCCTTTTTTGTTCGAAGCTGGTACCTGATAGATTGGTTGGACGTGAGGTCTCAAGTTGGGAGGGGCAATAATCATTCTGTCTCTGTTTCCCCTTGCCCTGTTGCCAAGGCATGTTTAGACTCTGGCTCCAGGTCTCCCGTGGAGGTTTCTTTTCCAAGGTGAAAAGAAACACATTCACACACTCACGGCATATGTGGAAACCTCTTCCACTCCTTCAACCACCTTCACCACCCTCGCTGGGATCTGCTTCTCTTCTGCCGCAGAGGTAGAGAGAGGGTTCTGACCTGCATGCTACTCCATGCTCATGGAAACCATGGATCTATACAGTGGTGGCACCATGATAGTCACTGTTTTGTTCTGTATATTTTTCCTAATGCTCCCTAACATCTGATTTGCTTTTTTGAGTGCTGGTGAGCACAGGGCTGTGGCTATTATAGCACCAAGATGCTGTTCACAAGAGATAACAACCTGGTCCTTGGCATTTCACATTTAATTTCCAGATGATTTTCTCCCATGTGCATCACCTTATGTTTATTTACATGGACCTTCATCTACCATTTTACCATCTGGCCACTTAGTCTTGTAAAATCCTCTGCAATTGTTCACATCCAGCCACTGTCTTGCTATCCTGAATAATCTAAAAATGTGCCCAGTGTTACCTCTCTATTAAGCTCTTTTAGAGAGCCCGTATAAATATTTTGATCAAGGGTTTTAGCACAGAAATTCTGGAACTCCATTGATAACAACCTGCCATGAAAATAGACCATGTTTTCTACTCTTTCCTTCCTATGTTCTAAGCAATTATTTATGCATACAAGGGCTTTCTATCCCATGTTTTTTCAGTTTCTCTAGAAGTGACTTCTGTGGTCTTGTGGAAGATTTTTAAGAATTCAATAGACTGAATCAATGGAATATCCCTACATGTTTGCTGAATCCTTCAGAGAAATAACATTTCATAAATAAGATTTTAATAGAATTTCGATGATAGACCTCCCTTTACAAACATCACGTTGGCTTTTGTACAGTAGAGCATATTTAGACATACTTATTAATTAATGGCCTTCATTTTTGTTTCTACGACCTTGCCCAAGCATAGATGTCAGGATCACTGGCCTGTAGCTCCCCTGAAATTCCCTTGAATGAAGTTCTTTTATAGTTAACACGATTAAAAATTTGGTGTTAGTTTGCCAGCTACCAGTCTTCAGCTACCACGCTAGCTTTCAGTGTGCGTTTAAACACTGCAGTTCAGTTATTTGATCCTTGGATTCCTCCACAGCCTTTGGGTAAATACCATCTGGTCCTGATGACTTGGCATTGTTCATTGTGCATATGGAGCCCATAACCTCTTCCACCGGCACTTCACTTAGAGACAGGTCCTCTGATGAGTCCCTCATAAATTAAGATCCCATTGTGGGAACCTCCCCAGATCTTTCCGCACGTTCTTTTTCAGATGAAGTCTCACATTCCTGATCTTAAATCATATAATACGCTTGTGCAACACTTTTAATGACAAAGGATCCTAAATTTTGTTTAGGAGTTTACAAAACTGCCATTTCCATTGTGGCTGAAAAGCAAGAAGAGGCATAAAAATAATTTCCAAAGTCATCTACCTACCAAAAGAGCTGCTGCTACAGTGAATCTAGATAGGAAAAATATTTTGGTGTGTATAGTGATTTTATCTTGAATATATGTCATGGACCAAATACTGTGGGATCAGTCAGCTCAGTACACAAGGTTTTCAAACTGACAAAATCACTGTGATTTAAAGGCTAGTATAAGTTTACTTACATACTTTTATTTGCTCAAATTACACCCCTCCGTGGATCAGGGCTGTGACAACAACTAAACTGATGCTCTTCCATTAAAATGTCAAGAAAACCCCTCCCTCAAAGAAAAAAACCATAAAAATTTAAAAAATAGGATTGTCAGCTTTACCAAATAAGTGTAGAAATGATCTTGTTTGGAGCAGACAGAAGGAAAGAAGGCAGTAAGTGTCAGACAACTCATGGTCACTTACGCAGAAGTTTCTGAATTGCTCATGGCAGGACAGCGTGCAAAGAGCGTGAATCATAAAAAAGAACTAACACAGCTTCTAAGCACAAAACTCTTGGAACATTTTTCATCGTTAAAACACATGAAATCACAGAAAACAAGAGGGTGCCTGCTAAGGAAGCAAGAAATTTATACCAAAATTCTACCATGCTCACTTCAGGAGGTGAATTGATTGTGAAAAATTTATTCTTTTGAGGAATATTTTGTACTGAGTGGTTTGTGAGCATTTGTGTACATGCTGTAAGACTTGTGCACAAAGATATGGTGAAAATGAGATTATGTGATTTCCCAAGATTCACTCAGAGGTAAAATCACATAACTTTGTAGGACAAAAGCTTCTGCGTGTAGCCAACACTAAATGCTGCCAACCTTATTGCTTTTTTCAAATAATATAAAAATTAAATCTTTGATAAAGGGAACAGATTTTAGTTTGTGGCCAATGACTCTCCACCATTGTAATGTCAAATGTTTCAAATAGCTGTTGCTCACTAAACAGATAGGGTAAATAATCTGTCGTCTGCTGGACTGCTTTCAATGAGGCACTGAGACTGCATTAAAATATCCCATACAAGCAGAAAACATGCTATGATCACAAAGGTCCTTGGCTTCATATCACTGTTTGCACTGATAATGCTTATGATAACTCTGTGAGATACCTCTCTAGCTATCAAGTAGTGAAAAATGAAAAGGATTATCGACTTGCAGAGAGCTGGTGAGCTTATGTGCTGCAAAATACAGTAATGTATCATTTAGATAAGTTACTATTTGGTCTGGAAAATTGTGAAACATGGTATTTCAACACTTTTCCTCTCCTGCCAAAAGAACTTCAGAATCACAGAAGACAGTTTATTTCAAACATATGGAAAAGATGAGGAATGTTCTCCCAGAGATAACCATCTTTATAACCTGCAGTTGAAAGGATCTTCTTTTCCAGCTATTGGACACTGCTTTTGTATATTAGGTGAGCATTTCCCACTTGCACTTTTAAATATTTGGAGGGAATGGGGAGATATTTAAGTGACTGAATACTTCTTCCATGTCTCAGGCAAAACAGTCTTAATGCTTTTATGATAGGCTTAAAACTGGAACAATCTGATTTTGGACATGTTGAAGTTTATGGCATAGAACTACAGGGCAAACTGCAACAGCTGATGGCAAATTACTTGTTCATAAATGTAACCCTCATCTGATAGCATAGCAAAGGAGGAAAAATGGACGAGCATTTCATTCACGATAGTACTTTTTAGTTTCAAAATGTCTGACTTTACTCTCCACCTTCACAAAATTGCTCTATCTTGATCTGGACTTGATTCTTTGGAAATGGTGCTTATTTTTCAGGAAATGGCAGGCATTGATACAGGGGTAACACTTGACAAGAGGCCGAGTACTGACCATTTTTATGAGAAATACTTTGTATTGAGACATTTACAAGTATGTGTGCACATACTCTAGAGGGCTGCGCATAAAGAAACTGCAGAATGTTCAAGTTTTACTTACTACTACTCAGTTTATTGAAACTTACAGTTTATTATACCATTCCCACCTCAGTGGGAATTCAACAGTGACAAGAATTTTTTTTCCTTGTTAACAGACTAGGAGAGAGCCTGTTAAACATGTGCTTTTAGCCAAAATTTAATGTTAAAATTAATTACAGTTGTATAGGTAAAGAATTTTTCTAATTGATTTAGATTTTAACTAACAACTAAGCTATACAGAACATTTAAAAATATTTAACAGCATTTTAAATAACATATTGCAGCTTTATGATGATCATGATGAATCATTGTGGGGTGCACTACCCTGGTGCTATTTGTCTCAGCTATGAGTACAGGTAGAGCTACCTGGAGTTCCATGGAGACTGCAAAAAACATCCTGCAAAGGTGAATAAAGGCAGTTTTTCCACCTAGAGGTCATTGACACTGCAAGCTGACTGCTAGCAATACCCAACTGAGGTGTCGTAAAGCTTGGCTGGTGACATTTGTGTGACCTGGTGCCAGAAATACGCCTGGCACCAACATGCTCAGTGAAAGTGTCCCCAGGGGCCGTGCCCACATAGCACAATGGCTCTAATGTCTTTCCAGTGACACGTCCTGGTTGGACACGCCAGGTGTGAGGAGCAGGGCACGCACCCACAAAGCAGCCAGTGGCGTTAGCTAAGCAAGGAATGGCTCCGTGTGCCCCACCGTGCCCAGTCTGAATGTCTGTAAGGTCTGGCAGTGCACTGCCCCATGCCACGGTATTTCAGTTTCTTTTTGTTCACAAAGAGCTACAGACCCCTACAGTGCTATATAAATAATATGCATTTTAACTCGCCAAGGACAAATCAAGTGTTTTAATTTCGCACTCTAACTTAAGATAAGAAAATAAACATGAGCTGCTGGGGAGTTCAGTAAACTTGCTCATGAACTGGAGGGGTGGAGTGGAGGAGGGGCAGCAGTATGTGAAAAACTTCCATTCAGTGGGAATTGGATAGAAAAGCAAATAAAAAGTTATACTGCATATGAAGAAGTCTAGGAAACAATACTGAAAATACCCAGGTATCGCTGTAAAAACCAGGAATATGTCCTGACACATAAAATTGTATTTTTTCCAAAAAGCTCCAGCTATCAAACTACAATAATGCTGATTCAAACAAAAGAAGAAAATTTCTCTGCCTTTCATTCCATCTTCAGGCTCCCCTAGCAATTTTTTTTATATTAAGCCCAGTGCTGAGGAGAAATCTGGTTGACAACACTGCGGCAATGATAGGTTTTAGAAGGAATTGCAGATTTTTATGCTCTTACAGGGATTGTGATGCAAGAGCACAGGCTGGGTCACAACATATTAGAAAGACATTTATTGCATTGGCAAGTTTTCCCTCTTTTTTTGGCAATTCACAAGAACTATAGAACTCTTCAAAAGAAACAAGTTTTCCTTTTCAATCTTGATTCTTCTCAGTATTTCAAGAACTCAGAATCATCTGGGGAGCTCTTCAGCAACCATATCTATAACACCCATTGCTCTGGCTCATGGGGCCATGAACTGCATCTCCAACAAGTGAGCAAGCCAGATCTGAGGGAGAAGGATACTTCAAATCACGGAATCACAAGACAGCTTGGGTTGGGAGGGACTTTCAGATATTATCTAGTCCAACTCCTCTGCCATGGGCCAGGATCATCTTTCACTGGATCCAGTTTCTCAAAGCCCCATTCAACCTGACTTTGAATGGCGATGGGACATGGACAGCTTCTGTTGAAGACACGTTCCAGTGTCTCACCACCCTCATCATAAAAAAATCTCTTCCTTATATCCGATCTAAACCTACCATCTTTCAGTTTAAAACTGTTGCCCCTTGTCCCGTTACTACGGGGACTCACCAAAGCCTTCTCCTCTCCAGGTGAATAACCCAGCTGTCTTGGCCTCTCTTCACAGGAGAAGTGCTCCCTTCCTCTGATCATCTTCATTGTCCTCCTCTGGACCCACTCAAAAGGTCCATGTCTTTCCTGTACCATGCACCCCAGAGCTGGATGCAGCACTCCAGGTGGGGTCTCACCAAGAGCAGAGCAGAGGGGCAGAATCACCTCCCTCGACCAGCTGGCCACACTGCTTTTGTGCAGCCCAGGATGTGGTTGCCCTTCTGGATTCTGAGTGCCTATTGCGGGCTCGTGTCCAGTGTTTCATCCACCAGGGCTGCCCTCAAATCAATTTTCTGATGAATGAATGAATGAATGAGTCAATCAATCAATCAGTCAATGGTTTAATCAATGAATACTTGCTACTACCTAAATCCTTTTTTTCTCAGAACAAAGTTCCTGTTTAAGACACCCAGCTGTGGCACTGTTTCTAGCTTAAGTGTAGTTCCAATTTCGCTTAACTAATAGCTTCTAGTCAGAGCAAAGGTACATCCCTCATTTTTTGTTCATACTGATCACAAGTAACTCCGTGTCATTCAGTGGTTCCTGGAGACCATGATGCCAGTGGAACAAGAGAATCTGTTCTCCTGACGGAATTTGACTTCTGTCGTAGCACTTCTGAGATAAATTGCTGGGCTCTCAGAGGTAAACCTGGTGTTCTGATATCTGGTACAAGCAATGATCAAACAATGAGCCTGTTTCACTGTGAGCCGGCCAAAAATGATGGATGGATTGGATTGCTTCAGGACTGTTGTGCTCATCAAACAGAACAGGCATGCAGAGCCTCTATTTTCTTGCGCATTTCAGGAACACGGTGGCATGATCAAAAGACCAAGACTTCCAGAAACGATAGCAGGAAGTGGTGATCTGTTAACTAATAAATTCTGGGGGCAGCTAAAAGTGTGAGGATGTAAATTCCTCTGGAAGTGCCTTTTCCTGACACTGCAGTATCATCTGGTGCTATGTGTGGATGTCTGCAGTATAAGTGCTGCTCAGAAAGCAAGAGTGATCTTTAAAGCCTCTTCTGAACATTCCCATCATATAGAGTCCAGAAGAAAACTAGGGCATGAACATTAAGGTTTTGTTTTCTTGGAGCAACCATTCTGAGAAAAGCAACGGTTTTATAATTGGGGCTGTATTTGATCAGACTATTGTGTGAACTTTCATTAATTCTGATTCCATGGGTGATGCATAACACTGTAAATTTTTACAACGGGACCAGATTGGTTTGCAAGTTGAGAAACAGATGCCCTAAAATACTTTCTCTAACCACACAAAAAAGGGCAAAAGGAGAAAGGAGTTCATTTCCTATCTTGCTTTTCAGATTTTCTATGCATTTTTTAGCAGTCACCAGATAAATAAATGTATCTAAAGGATGCAGAAGTGCATCATTACCAAAGGGCATAATCACAGGGCTAACTGCCTTGGCCATTAGATATAAATCATACCTAATAACTAGAAAAAGTATTTTCCTCCTCCTTTATGTAGGGACAGAGCAGAAGTTGTTCCTCAGTTTTTAATAGAATGGCACACATTCGCCCTAACACTAAACCTTGTTTTCACATTGCATTCATCTGGTATGAGTCCTCACCTAAGAGTCTCACAGAAGCTGACTGATATAAGGCAGCTCGAAAACATCCATAAGAGGTAGCTCTGGACTATATAGAACAGGGGCACTGACCTCCCAAATTAACTCTATACCCGCTGTTCAGATGCTTGGCGACACCACCAAGAGCAACCAGGCAAAACTGTGGGAGATAAGCATGGCTGGCTGCATTTGCTGCTCAGTACATTTCTCAGGACCAGGCTGGTTTTGCCTAGAGGAAATGCAGGTCTGACTTAAGGCTCTTGCAAAAGGCAGCACCAGAGCACAACAGTCTCTCCGAGTGAGGTGCCAGACCTGTTACTTGTTCAGTACTGACTCAGTAAAAAAGTAGAAGTCACCTCCTGAGTAATCAACCCTACATCCTGAGGGATGTAAATGTATGAATCATCTGAGATTCCCCAGGAGCTTTTTTTTCACTTTTCAGATGTGAGATGTCCCCACCTGAGGAATGGTGTGTCTGGGCCTGGTGGCAGCTGGCCTGCAGGCAAGGGGATGAAGATTGGCAAGAGCACAAGGACACGGACACATCCTGCACCAGCGTCCACAGGCTATGACAGCTTCCGCCTTGCCCCCAGCCTGGGCAGCAAATCCCATTTCCTCAGTGGGAGCCCAGTGGTGAGTCAGGAGAGGCAGGTGGAGTGGCTGAAATCTCCTATAGATGAGACTGCAGATGCTTGAAGGAGAATGTAAAGGTTCTTTATGCTTTAGTAAGTCATAAGGTATCAGAGCTGGCATGCTCTGAAGTTGGGATATTTAGCTGTGAAAGAGGTGAGACCCAGCACGACCCTGGGGGCAGGGAGGTCTGAGGAGACACAATTTGCTACAGGGATGGTATGGCTATTGGCATCTTCCTCTTACTTGGATTAGTTTCCTTGCCCTTCCTGGCTTTTTGAAGGTGTTTTTTTTAATTTGTTTTTGTTTTGTTTTGGGGTTTTTTGGGTTTGGTTTGGGTTTTTTTGATAGATAAAAAGGACAGGTGTCACTGTCACATTCAAGCCAAACCACTGCTTCAGCCAAGGGAAAAAATACTAAAAGGGCATTTCATGTACCAAGGGGAGAGCTCACTGTGGTTTTCAACATCCTCATGAGGGAAAGCGGAGGGGCAGGTACCGATCTCTTCACTCTGGTGAGCAGTGACGGAACTCAAGGAAATAGCATGCAGCTGTGTCAGGGGAGGTTTAGGCTGGATACCAGGAAAAGGTTTTTCACCCAGAGGGTGTTTGAGCACTGAACAGTCTCCCCAGGGAAGTGGTCACAGCACCAAGCTCAAGAAGCATTTGGACAACACTCTCAGGCACATTGTGAGATTTTTGGGGTGTCCTGTGCAGGAGAAGGAGGACTCAATGATCCTGATGAGTCCCTTCCAGCTCAGCATATTCTATGATTCTATAATTCCCTGATAATAAGCAGGTTCTTCATTTTTATCTTTCAGAATACAGCAGGTTTAGGTTTGGTTTTTTTTATGTTGATATGGAAAAACTATAATGTAAGGGAAAAAAAGCTAAATAATTAAAGAAACATGCTCTAAACAGTTTGTAGCCTGGTCCAGCAGTATGAATTAAAGACCTTATGTAAAAGAAAACAACCTCGGTTATGTAGAAAGAATAGGAAAGTTGAAATAATCTCTCTAAAATCTTGAACTACACATTTGTTATATGGTCTATTAATTGGGAATTTTCAAGATTTTTTAGCTCCCAAGAGTCCCTACAGTTTCTGCAGACAGAATCAAGTTCTATTTTAAGAAATAATTAACTATGAGACAACTGTAAAACTGATGTATTTCCTTGTTCAGTACACAAATAGATTTTATTCAATTCTCAAAACATATGATGAATTTATTTGCCTATGGACATTTTAGATGGCACCAAAATGATCATTGTATTTTTAATTGTATAAATAAATACAATAAAAAAATAAAATTATCATTTTGGTACCGTCTAAAATGTCCTAAGACTGAAACCCTCTCATCACCACTACTGCTGCTTTACTAATTCTCTGTGTTCTTTCCAGAGGAGAGGATGAACTGGCTATGTGAGAAACACTAAGGCAGCACAGAAGGATAAGAAGGATACCCAAGGAAAAGGAGACAGGAGGATACCCAAGCACTGTTACAGGGTCGGTGCTGGCTGTGCGTTTTGTCATAGTTTCTCCCACTGCAGAGCAATACCTGCCCTCACTGACCACAAGGGACGTTACTCAGGAGGATTAGAGATGATGAGTACATGAGCAGTTCCTTCTCTCTCAGGGGTGCTGCTCTGACAGCTCTCCCTCCCATTTCAGTCTCACTGCCAGCAGCATTTCCATGAGAAAACGCTACTTTGGCCAACTGCATCGATTCCACCAGAAACACGGAGAGAAGCCACGGTGGGTGTCCAGCCCCTCCGGCATGCAGCCTGCCTCCCTCCCTGCAGTCCCAGTGCCAGACCAGTTCCTTGGCTCCACAGCGCTTTTAAATTTCAGTTTCTCTGGAAATGCTGGATTACTGAGTTAAAATTTAAAAAGTAATCTTTCTCCCCCATTATTATTTCTAACTGTTGCATTTGGGGTGTTTAATTACTTAGAAGAGCAAGACCTGAGCTGGACAAAAAGTATCAGTATCCATAGACAATTAGCAAACAACAAGAATTTTAATATTGTCACAGCAGTAAGACCAGTGATAATTCTTTAAATCACCAGTTGACAGTTACTTGAAAACCACTGTATCATAGAATCCTTTAGGCTGAAAAGATCTCTAAGATCATTGAGTCCATAGGTGTACAACAAGCTGTATATTAAAAAAAGACATGCTGTTTATTCTAAGAGAAATTATTCTATTCAGGTTTACAGTTTCGAGAATGTTTCAACCATCCTGTGATGTGTAGATGATTTGCCTGTGAATCTGCTTCCAAATTAAACTTACTACATTTAAAATTGAGTTCCTTCCCCACTTACACTATGGATTCTTTTGTTTTTCTTAATTCCATTGGCTGTTACGTTATAGTCTCAAACAGCATCTCCCAACTGCCTCACTGAGACTAACTGAATTTATTATATAATCTCATCTCCCTTTCCAAAGAATTCAAGATCAGCCTCAAAGAGCAGTCCTCTGAACTTGGCAGACACTCGTGTGGGAAAGTCTTTAAACAAAAACAAAATTGTTTATGCGCTGGGAGAAGGAAGGAGCTCCGCAAGAAGATAACACGCGCTGTGAGCCAACACTGCCCTCAGCAGCAGAGCTGGGGTGGCTCCCACAGTGCCGTGTCAAGCTGCTGCAGCCCCTCCACCAGCTGCCCCCATCCACAGCCACCCCCCAGCTCCTGTCGGGCACACGGGGATTGCTTTTGCATCGGGGAAGAGGCAGACTGTGCAAAACAGGCAGCCAAGAACGCCTGAAGGGTGAAATGCTTTCACACAAAGTCGCTTTGAATTTGTGGACTTCGAGGACATTTATATAGGACTTATGTTTTTCCTCAGAAATTATTTAGGTTTGTAGCACGATTGGCTTCCCGTGAGGTTTAATCCCAAACCTTGGGAATTTTCTTACTTGCAATCTAATCCCAGTTCTGACAGGACACACAGTCAAATTTTCTGGATGGAAAAAAGCCTATACCTACTCAGAGTGCCGGCACAAGAAGAATCCCCCAGTCAATTCCCAAAAAAGTGGTGTTTAAGGACTTTCAAAGTGTGTCTGTATCATCCACTACACTGAATTAGTCCTAGAGATTTAGATTATGGGTATTTTCCCAACTATGCACTTTATTACCTTTTCTGGAGAGAAAACTAAAGAAGTGTGCCCTTGTGACATGGCTGAGAAAAGATCACCATGTCCTGTGCTAGCAGGTGAACCTTTTGTACAGAAACCACAATCACCAGGTACCTGCTGCTGAGCTGTGGCACAGACCATCAACACGGGAACCATGCATGTACCTGGTCAGTGAGGTAAACAGAAGGGCTGCCCCAGGCAGTTTTGCTTACTTGAAATAGAGGAATAGGGTTAGCTGGCAGTGAGGGATTTGCTAGACACAGGAGGATCATTTTTGCCTCTTGCCTGCAGGTGCCAAAAGGCACTGCAGTTTCAGGGCTATGCAGCTATCTCAGGTACACAGGTGCCACAGCAGCCACTGCTGTGATTGCAGGGTACAGATATCCTCTGTCCCACGGGTTAGGTTTCCTAGCTGGTTAACAGCAGTAGAGGCATAACTTCTGAAGGATGCGAAGTTAAGAGCTTTATATGAGCAAGAATTCCAAGAATCTAAACCTAGATGGCCGAAACAGTCAAAATTTTTACCCCAAGGGACAATGGCTGAACATTTTCCAAAAAAGCCGTATCTTCTTTGATTAGATTTTGCTCCAGTCTTGATTGGTCTTCAGTTCATGAGAGAAGCTGATCTCCCTGAAATGCTGTGCCATCTTGAAGCACAGGTTTGTCTGGCAAAGGACCTGCATGTGGCTGGTCCTTCAAAGCTGTGGCACTCAATGAGCTCATGAATAACTCAGTGAGAAAACACAGAACTCTGTTGTGAGCAAAATACAGATGTCCCCCAAATCCAGCTATCCATTGGCACATCTGTCATGGAGCTTTGTAAGGAGTCCGATTCAACTGCAAAGGCAGCTCCCTAAATATGAATCAAATCTATCAGAAACAAAAGCGGAGCTGATAAGCAGTGGAAGCAATGAAAAAAGAGAAAGCACTTGCCTGGAAAAAACCAGTGTCCAAGAAACTCCATTTTATCTGTTGTCCAAACAACCATAACTAAGTTCAGATGCTCTGAACATGACACAGAGGAGTGACACAGCTGGGCTGCCTTGACAGAAACTCAAAATATCAAGTTTTCCAAGCCTCTCACAACCATCACTAGTCACACACAGTACTTTTCAGATTGCCCCTGCACAAGTGCTCCAGAGCCATAATCTCACAGGAAGCCAATACCTGTGTGTGCTAGGATCCATAGGACAGCATCACCTGAGGATGGTACCTCTGTGAGGAAGGAGACAGCTTAATTAATGAATGAATAAAGTTGACACATGAGACTGCCACAGGAGAAAGGCCCAGAGACGCCCTGTGTAGTCAGTTGACTGACATACAGAACCTGCACTGTCACAGGAAAACTAAGGGATTGGATGGAAATCACAGTGCACCTTCAAGTCACTGGTTTTATGGAGAGCTGTGCTAAAGGTTGCGGCATTGTGGAGCCCTTACCCCAAGGTGCTGCCTTACACCGTGATGCATTTTGGTTTGCGCTCAAGGCAGAGTAAAACAGAGCCTGGCTGCCCGCTGGATACCCGTGCTTACCTTCCCTTGGCTGCCAAACACCCTGACCTGTGGGTTTCAGTGCACACTCCCAACACACTTCACAGCTATGGCACAAGCATGGCTGGGACCATGTGCTGCGCCAAGTATAGAAGGGGAAAAAAGTTCCTTTCCCGTGGAGTGAGGGGAAACCCAGGAAAGGGATTACGAGGGTGTGAGTCACCGTGTCCTTCTGCATGACTCTGGGGACAAGGCGGCCTCTTGTTCCGGGGCTGGGGCAAAGTCATAGCTTCGCCTGTTGCTATTGTTAGTCACAACCCCAGCTATGCAAAGTCCAGCAGAAACCACACTTGCAAATGCCTCAACCTGAAATGTAAAATAAACACTAGGAAAATAGCTGCTACTTGCTTTCTCTAAACATACCCTTGAGGCCAGATCAACTTCCACTGAAGTCCAGTTTTGCAAACAGCAGCAGGGGAAGTGAGATCCAGCCCTTTATTTGGAAATATGTTAATAATCAAATTACAGTTTTAATTTGTCACCAAGACAGGGGTGTGATAAGACATTTTGGTTGCTGCTATAAGTAGCTCTGAGAATTTTTGGGGGCTGTTGTAGGTGCTAAAGACTTTGTGACATCCTGGCATGGCAAGGAAAGGATTCTGTGACTCTGGCATATGTCCTCGCTACAGGGAGGTGAAGAAATCCCTCTGGTTCCCCTCTGAACACCAAGGAGGGGCATAACTGGATCTGTGAAGCTGCAAGAGGAGTGGGCATAGAAAAACAGGAAGGTTGAAAGCTATAGGTCAGCTTCATTCAGTGATCTTATCAATATTTTCAGTGACTCATCTGTGACTTTTTCCCTTCTGAGATTTTTATGACATATTCACTTCCTTCATTACCATATAAAGAGGGGGAATTTCAGCAGAAAAGGTGGAAAAGTGCTAAGTTAAGGCAGTTAGAAAAACATAAATATTTTTTGTTTTAGCAAACTGCCAGGTCAAATCCTCCCACACTCGTGGACTTTCCCAATGTCACGGACTTCATTTCATGGTGGTATATGCTGGATTGTGTTGGCAGAATGGATGACACTGGCTCTAGATGGTCATTTCCCCAGGACCATGTTTCTGTGATAAGCACACTTCAACTGCACCACGTCATCCACTGTGTATCCAGCATAGTTCTAATTGCTGTGGTGTCACAGCTAGAGCATTTTGAGTTGTTACTGGACCCCATCTTGGAAGCAAGGCCAGAGGAAGAGAAGAGCAGGAGAAAGGAACTGCTCCATTTCCAGGTTTCAGCTCAAGAGGTGCTTAGGACAAATTCTGGGAGGCATCCAGACCTGGAAGCGCAGAGTCACTCCTGAGAACGGTTTAGACACAGCCTGTATGTCTTTTAGCACATTGCACGTATTGAAAGTGAAGACTGGTCAGCTTTGTGATTGACTCCAGAAAGAGTCAACGTGAGTTTAGCCAGACTTACTAGCTCTAACTCAGCCCTGGCTTTGCCAGATACAACCTGCCGTTTGCACAATCTCTTAGGTATTTCTGCACTCTGCTCCAAGAGGGTGTATTAGCTAATGTGCAACCCAAAGTATGTTTGCAGCACTGCAACCACAAGGATAAATTCTGCTGGAGCCAGGGCATACTTAGGTGTTGCCACACAGAGTTCACTAAAGCTTTGTCCTGGATCCTGGAACACTGTGCTTGAGCACATGAGTGCAGATGGACCCCCTTGCACAGTGCCAGCAAAGTGTCAGGGCCTTTGCGGCACAGTTAATCCACAACCTGGACAAACTGCTAGTGAATAATTGAGAATTCATTGTACACCCACCTAGCACCTCTCTTTTATGGCAGGATAAACACCTCTCCATAAAAGTACTTGTAAAAGTGAATTCTACCATTATGAACACTCACATTTTATATACATTTCCTTGATGTTTGGGGCTTTTTTAAAATTGTAACATGAATCATGCCTTTTACTGCAGTTGAAGGTACAAACTCCAAACACTGTAGGAGCAGAAGCATTCCACCTGAAGAGCTTAGCTTGAAGCGCAGGGCACACCCAGGCAAGTAAGCAGCAGGATGCAAATCACGGCTTTTCAAAATCTAATCACAGGAAAGTAACTCCAGTTAATTGAAGGCTTTATTTTCTGCCCTCGGGCACTGCCCTCCAGCTCTCATGTGTCATTTAGCTGTCAGATATTCTGTTGGGACCGGGACAGTTGTATAGGATGATTTACAGTTCTGTGTCTGTCCACTGAGAAACAATCTACTGCCTATAAAAATATGAAATTAACAGCCTCAGAGGTAAAGGCTTTCCTCCTTTGTCCATCCAATAGCTTTGAACTAAATTAATCGTTGGAAATGTTCCAGTGTTCTGGAAAATAAAGCTAAAAAGCAGTTTGAAATCTTCAGTTGGTGTGTAGAGTCAGAGGAGTCTGAGCCTGCAGCCCCTGTGTTTCTGTGGTCCAGCACTTCCGGAGTTCCTTGACTCCTTAGCTGCATCCACAGCATCTGGGATTTCTCATCACTGGCCGTGCAAAGATCAAAAAGTTACCCGAGTTACTTTCCAAGTTACTTTTCCGGAAAAGATGAGGGGATTCAGGCCGGAATGACCAGGTGACAAAATCTCTCACAATACTTGGCACCAGGCACAGCAACACTGTCACAGCCCCTCTTGCCCTCTCTCTCGAAGCTGTGAAACTCCTGTAATTTCTGTAGAGACCAGGAATTTCCAACTGCGATGCTGACATTGGATGGGTGACTTGGGTGAGCATTTTATGACAGCCTTTGTAGTCAGTAACAATCTGACGGAGGATTATCTGCTGATAGCTCAAACACACACCCTTTACAGATGAAAAGAAGGCACTACTGATCCTGGCTAATGAATTTAACTGGGAACAAAACATCAGTTGCGGGAGCATGTCATAAAAACAAAGTTAGAGTTACAGAAGAATTTCAATCAAGTCATGAAAATATCCATGGTTGTATCCCCTGATATAACTGTTATAGGGGGCTAAGAATGGAAAAGGAGGAGCAAGAGGTGGTCTTCGTCAGTTAACATCATTTCAGTGGTCATCCTCAGTCTCTGCAATTTTCTGTTTCATTTTTTCTTAATGTAAAGATTTGGTCATATACCCTTCTCTTCTTACAGTGAAGATGAGGTAAGGGGAGAAGGTGTAAGCCAGCTTTCCCTGAGTACAAATTGTTACAAAAAGCTCTGAAAGAGACCGACAGTGGTGACAGCCGAGGGCATGCCACCACCTGTTTTCAGCAACATGGTGGTTTTAATTCCTTCTCTTTACTCTCACCACTGTTCCCATCCCCACTGAAAAAATAAAATAAATGCCTTTGTTATTTGCAGTCTGCACTGAGGGCAGGCACCAAGGTTGATTGCGGGTTCACGATTGCCAGCCAGCCTCCCTGCTCCAGCAGGTGCCTGGCACCCTGGATTACTCCCATCACGCCCTGCTCGGCAGGGCAGTGAGTAAGCTGATGAATTCTGCTTATTTCGTCTGGGAGGCAACTGCCTCCCTCCCTCCACAAGGAACATCCCACGTATAATAAAGGTTTATAGTCAACCAGAGCAAGACTTCAAACTCATTCCTTCCAGATTCATTCATGACAAGGGTGGGGATGCTAGACTGCTCAGCAATGTTTAACTCAACAAATACTAAAATCTCCAGAGCAATGGCCCTTTATCACCCCTGCTTTCTTTAGATACAGAATCAAAGACCTAGCAGGCATGTCCTGCCAGCTTATGATTATCAGAACTGAAAGAGAAGCAAGCTACTGGGTGACAAACAGAGTTTTTAATCAAAATACAATAATACACAGCAGACCTACTGCAAGATTCTGGAGGGAGACTCTGGCCTTAACATGGAAAGCAAGGCAGTGTTTTCCCAAAGAGTTGATTTTTAATTAGTTATGTAAAATGCAGTACTTTATCCATGAAAATAACCTACCATGTCCTACTCCACAAGGTGAGGAGATATGCAAGGTCATGTTAAGGAGAGTGTGGTTAATACATCAGACTCAAGCACCTGCAGTGTGTGGATCTGAACCATTAAGCCTGAACAGTAAGAACCATTATTGCCTATTTCTGGCTATGAATAAAAAGGAGTATTTTATTCCTTCAAATAAAACAGAAAGTAAGACTATCTTATTGCATCTGAGCAAGATCAAGGGCTCTCCATTGCAGAGGACCATTTCCCATGTCCTCCAAAGAGGACTTGCATTCCTTAATGTCAGTGCAAACAGCCAAACAAACCCTCGCACTGTCCTACGTCATACACCTGACATAGCTGCAGCGTGCATAATTTCATCAAGTGTGACTTTGGAGATTGCAAGCAGGAGCAGAACAGGTTAGAGAGCACAGAAACATGTCAGTGTCAAAAGGTCTGGATGGAGAAGGATCATGCAGAACTGAAATAAAACTTTACATAAAAATTTTCAGAATTTTCTACTTTTCACTACTCACAGAAACACTAGAGAGCAACAAGTGGCATGGCTGCCTCTGGTATGTGCTCTCCAGGATTTTGTAAGCTGGGAAGTCTCACTAGGTGAACAGGGACTTAAACAACCCACTTTAAAGGAAATTCAGGGGAGGAGGAGACATCATCTAGTACTATTTTATATGTTTCAGCTAGAAAACTGATTCACAACTTCTGAAAATCAATTTTCAAGGGTATTGTTGACAATCTGGGGGTTTGAACCCAGAAACAACTGGTTTCAGTGTTTTCCCTTTTCTGAAATCGGTCTTTCTTTTCTCATAAAACACTCCTGTGTATGTGATACAGCAAAACCAAGATTCATTAACAGTATCATGGTTTGGGCTAGCACACTGCAAGGCCCCAGCACATTTTCCATCTCAACACTTACTAATTTTGCACATTAGACAGAACTGAAAACCACCAATTCAATTTAACGAATAATTCTGAAGTTCTGAATTTTGGTCTTCTGGCATGGAATACAAGGAGGACTTGAAGATGTGTCAAGAGACAACTGCCTGTCCCAAAACCACCAAGAGCCAGGGGAACTGGGCTGGGATAAAGGATAGAACCATATTCCAAAAACCTTAACTGCACCAGGTTTCTCGAAGTCTTGACCCTGTTTCTGTCAGCTCCTAGAGAGAGCCTTAAGGAAGATGTGAGCTGTACATACTCTTGACAAGAAAAGTTACTGTAATGGACACAAGTTTGCAAAACATATCAGGCTACCTGAATCAAGACTTCATTTCAGTAGGAAAGGGTAGGGAAGGGTGTCATTAGAAAATTAACTTGGTTCCAATAGGAATCTCTTTGACACAAAAAGACAAGCATACCAAGTTTCATGGTAAATTAATGAAATGAGAGAATATCACTGAATACCTGTTGCAAAACTCCAAAACAATTCCCTTTACGTAAGCTGGACTTGCATCAAACTCTCCAGTGTGTTCATTAAGGACCATATAGGAAGAAGTCAGGCAGGAATGAAAGATTTGCTGATAAATTTGGGGAACTTTGTATCAGGAGCAGTAGGATGAGGTATCAGGTCTCTTAAATGACAAAAGTGCTCCATGTGGGCTTGCAAGATGAAAGCCTGTCGTAGGTACTCTCTTATTTATGTGCTTTCAATTGCTTTTAACTATACAATACATTTAAAAATCACAGTTTAGAAACACTGAAAAGAAAGTAAGATTATTTCTTTTGAAATTGGCAGCTGTGCGAGTAGGAGGAAGTATTACCCATCCCACCTTGCTTCGTACCTGGCTCTGGGAAGATCCTGGCTCATTCCAAAGGAAAGAGTCAGTGAGTGTGGTATTACCCAGTGGAGCTACCCAGTCTGAGTCTAGGAGAGCGGCACTCCCCGGCATGGACCTCTAAAACAAGAAACACTGCTGCATTATTTTGTCCAAGAAGCCCCAGAGTTTGTTAATTTTCATTTGCAGAGCATCAGGAAACCATTCCTGCCAAAACTAATCAGCAGCTATCACCCGATGTTGAAGGATACCTCTAGACTCCTCTGGACTTGGCACCCTCCAGACTGGTTTGTCAGACCCCATAAATTTGAAAGAAATGAAAAAAAAAAAAGGAAAATAAAATAATACCCTGCTGAACTTTTCTGTTTTGCTGTTCTTGTAACATATATGAAACAGATCTGACAGGAGAGTTTCCTTCAGCTCATATCTCAGCAGTAAGTAAGGGTATGAGGTTTTTTCTTTTTTTTTTTTTCAACAACCTTTACTAAAAATAACTCCTTTAAGACTATGGAAGGAGATTTCCAGCCGTGTAAGTTCAGATGTGCCTGTGTTCATTCAGAAGGTTGATCTGGATTTAATATGCACAGCCCTGTCAATACCGTGTTAAGCCCTCTGGCACCAGAGGGTCCAGGCAGCCTCTCTGTATTGTATCCCAACCCCAAGCATCAAGAGGGATGTAATCCATCACATCAGCTCTTGAACCAAAACTGCTGCAATTATATGCTCTCAATATAGGCCCATTAACCTATCAAAAAGCATTTGAGAAGGAGTGTAATGTTGTCAGTTATTGTTCACGGGGGAGGAGTGAAGATAATTCTTATCTTGCAAATAGATTCATGCAAAACCAGTTGCAGTTTGTGTTGCTCTAATTGATTTAACCCATTTTCTAGTTTATGAAAATTCCAGGGTCGAGTGCTCACACATACACAAAGGGTAATGTCATTTCCCAAGAGTGGATTAGAGGGGCAGCCTGTGCCTGGCCCACTCCAGGTGTGCAGAATCTAGTCAGCCACAAATAGACAACCACATTCCCAAGGAAGGCAGGAAACACCAAAGGAGATGGAAAAGGTGCCAAAGGCAGTACTATTCATTACAGACAGCAATGGATGTGGTAGTGTCAATATTCACATCTCACTTAGGTGCTTCCACGCATCAGCAGCCGTTTGGCTGGTCAGAGGTAAGCTGCGCCCACAGCACTTCTTGTTTCCACAAAGTGAGGCTGGAGAGTTCAATAGCCTCCAATAACCTAGTCATCCTCTTTGCAAACAGGATGACTCCCTGGCACTCAAAGCAGTTCTCTATTGGGAAATAATTGCTACAAGTAAGAATAATAGTTTGCTAAGCTTCACTGAAACAAAGAGAAAGGGCTCCAAATCAGGTAAGCCTGGATACAAAATGTTCAGAATATTTCCTGTGCTGTTTACAAAATGGGAAGTATGCCCTGCAAGCCCTCACTTTGGTGGAGATCTAGAAGAGGAGATCATTGTGATAGTGACACTCCTTATGCTCCTTGAGTAATCAAGAGAGAAAGCATCCATATAACCTAAATCTCTGACATGATGAGATAGGGAACCTTAGAAGAAAAGCCCTCCTTAGTCAGGGACAATAGTTGTCCTAGATTAGTCACCAAATAAGTGTCTGCAGTTAAGCAATGTGCATACCTGTTATCTGCACCTTCCCAGGTAATCCAGGGCTCTCTGAAGTTTTGCTGGTGCTGGCTCTGAGCTGATCAAAGCACTGGTGGGCCTGAGTCATCCTTTCCCAAGAGGCACAGGAAAAGAGCTGTCCTGCCCAAAGCCAAGGAATGGTCCAGCCATTTCCACACTCCCTACAAAACATAGAGACCTTGGGAGAGCTCAGCTCCTCACCAGCAACACCCTCAGCAGCACTCAGATCCTCATCAGCTCTGTGTCCCACAGAGAAAACATGAGGTCCACTGGTTCGTGTTGGACAACTCAGAGGAGCGTCTTGTGAATGGAGATGACAAATTCAGGTCTCTCTGCCTCTCTTTTCCTTGGCATACCACACTGTACAACCTCTTCCCAGGTGACCACCCAGCCTCTGCCACGACTGTCAGAGGAGAGTGCGTGACACAGCCTACATTCTCAAAAATAAGGTCCTGTCCCTCCTTGTGACTCCTCCCAAAGCAAATCTCCTGGTGACTTTTTTTTGTTGCTGAAAATAGTCATCACTGGATTCATTCTGTTCTGATGACATAAACACGTCACAGCGGATGATGCTCCAAAAATAATAGGACAGATTCTTCTTTGAATATATGCAGTATTGCAATCCATTTCCTTAATTTAAAGAGTGGAGCAGTGGAGTGTGTTCATCTTGTACTTTCCCCCAAACCAGGCTGTACTGACCACTGCTGGAGGCCTCCTGGGCTGCTGGACGGCAAGTCAGACCTACCAAAGCAAGCCTTGTCTCCTTTCTTCTGTCACTACATCCTTCCTTGCCCATGTTGTAGTCGTGGAGGACTGTATTTTACTCTGTTAGTTTGTTCGTTTGTTTGTTTTTAATTCTAGCAAAAGAGAAAAAAAATTCCATTCCTAAGATACTTCCATTTGCTATGGAAAAGGACTAGAAATACACACATTTGGAAAATGGAAGCTTGGAAACTCTTTAAATTCATAGTTCTCTCAGATGAGTGGGGCCGGTGGCTGCAGACTGCATGGAGCCTAAAGGCCAGCTCTGTACAAAAGGGCAGAGGCAGTTCCTGTATGTGCTCCATAACAGCATGACACATAGCAGGGCTTTTGGACTAAGGGATGTAATTTTTATGTGAAATTGTTCCTTAGCTGTATATTTCTTTGTCCTCTGCCCATGGGAATAATGCTATCAGGCCAAGAATGAAAGACTCCTTTAAATTTCTCCATGAAAATAGGTTTGCTGTTAGTATTTCTTCCTGACTGGAGAAGATGACAGGTTGAGGCAATACTAAAAGCTTCATGGTAATGAAGAAGGGTACCTGAAATCTGAACATTTTTAAACACACACAAATACACACTCTATTGAGAGCTACCCTTTCCAAAATGGGGTGGCGTGTGGGGGGTGTTCAGGTAAAATTACTTCAGTCATTCCTCCCTGTTCTATAAACTGAATTGATAAGATTTAAGTTAACATTTCATCTTGACATTACTAATACATGTGTGTGAGCATTCAGTTTACACTTTCAATACAGCCTGTCAGATTAGATCTGTATACCTGCTACCGAATAACAAGGGCACTATTGATTTTGCATTATTTTCAAGTATTTGTTTTCTTCAGTTGAGCACATTCTATTTATTTTGGCACGGCTAACAGAGAAACCAAAGCAACTTAACCTCTTTTCAGAAAGATTTAAGACTTGACAGGCATCAGAGCTTTGACAAACTGTTTGTTCCCATAGCGGTCTGTAACAGAGAATTGTCCTGCTCATTACTTTATTCACTGTTTATTCACTTAATTTTATAACTAAATCTGCAGTGCAAGCAGAGGTGGTCTGCAGGTTATGGAGCAACAGTTTTCTTCCAGAAAGACTTGAAATGTACCGGCAATGTGTTTTGGGATCCTGTGGCTCAGTTCTGAGGCTTGGTCAGGTACCCACCGGGCATCCTCCATCTCAAGTGTCATTCTGCTTTCTACTGCAAATGCATCTACAGCAAAGAGCAAAAGCAGTTTATAAAATTATTTACACTCTGTAGGAGTTTAGCTATGCATGTTGCCAGGTGGATTAAGAAAAAAAAAGGAACCCAAACCTGTTCATTGTTTTCTGGTAAAATGCATGATTTGACAATTAAATATTCTTTCAGCAGCAAGTACCATCAGGTGATGCGGTTGCTCTCCAGCTGGGTGGAAGCGGACAGGCTCTGTCCATGTCAACCCATTTGAGGCTCGCATTGCCCAGGGGCAGTGAGGACCACTCAAAGGCTACAGCAGCTGGGTGCCCTCTGTCCTGCTCCATCTAGCATTTTGATAGCAATATTGCCCATGGGGATTGCTTTAGACACTACTGGTGACCCCGTGCATGTTGTATATTCAGAACTAAGTACAAACTGATAACACTACAAACACATGTCTATCTGAAAACACATTTTCAAGCACGCGTACATTTGAAAAGTCTTAACCATGCCTTTTTCTCCCTCCTCGAAGCTTACGCGCAGTGGCGTGCTCCTATACTGGCACCTAGTGGGGAGTGCTCGGGAGATGGGCAGATGGGGAGGGCAGGCTGTGCTGACACACACCCCCACCCCTCTGAATACTTGGGACACTCTTTTTATCCTGGTTCTTCGAAAGCGCTTCTGAATAAGCACATTTTTAGCAGGTTTCCTGCTCACTGCTGCTCTTGCAGCCTTCCCCTTCTGTCCAGCAGCTATGCCGGACTCTTTCCTGAAAGCCTTCACCATGCCAAACCATCTGCTCCCAGCCAATCCTCTGCGACCGTACCCTCCTTCATACAAGCTGGCATCCCCACCTATGATCCCCTCCTCCCGTGTTTTTCTGCTGGATCCCCTCATAGCAGCCAAAACACTCCTCCTCCTCTGGGTCCCCCTGCCTTGACCTGGGCCTGACAGGTCTCTCAGGAAAGCTGGCAACCACTGGTGTTGCTTCCTGCCTTGTAGCTTGTGCTCCCTCTTTGGCCTCAGAGGAAAGGGCTGCCTCTTACCCGGCAAAGGACTTCCTCCACCAGTTCCCATCACCCTCAGGAATCTTGTGTCCCACAATTGTCCCATTTTAGCTGAAACAGCAAAAGGCTCAACCTACCACTTCTCCCAAGGTCCACCCTACGTCGTTAGAGCATCTGAAAGGAAACGCTGGAAAGACGTGACGTTCTGCCAACAAACATTTATCTTCATCTTCTTACCATCTATACAAAAAGGACAACTCTCCTGAGGAGTCTTCGGTTGGTCTCAAATACTCCAACCCAAATTAGACCTCCTGAGCATCCCAGTGATACCAATATAATTGTATTTGTTCTAGAGTCCCCCTGGTTTATACCACAGCAAAGGCAAATATTTTCAAGCATTTAGGGCAGCAAGAGCATTTTCAAGCTCAGCTTCTTCCAGCAAGGACCTGGACAACAGGGGGTCAAGGTGAATTGCAATCCTACAGGAAAGCTGATCACCAGACAGATGTGCTTCCATGCACTGCACTACTTTACCCCTAAATTCAATGAAGAGAAACAGAAACACCTGCTGATTCCCTAGGGTTATTTCTTGTCCCACTAAGGATTTCCTAAATTTCTCTCACTTGAGCTATGAGTCTAGTCAGAGGGTGATGTCTTTCCTTTTTTTTACCCATTCATTTTCCATTGTGGAAGAAGTTTTTGCTTCCATCTTGAAGGAATCTTATTGTTGGTTGCGTTGTTAAACAGCCCTCCATACCGCATCGCCCACAGCCATGATTTACAACCTGTTTCTAGCTGCACCGTGATTCAGCTGAGTTTTCCATTGAGCAGTTGATGTGAATGCTAAACCTATGCAAGGCTAGCAGCATTTCTGTGATTCATTCAACTTGAGGAAACACTGGAAATTTATTAGGATGTTTTTACAGTCCCGGAAATTGCTATGGGACTCTGTCAGTAACAAAGGAACAGAAATTGCTCACAATTTTATTGCGCTTTCTCATCTGCATTAGGTAATGCAGCCATTGTCTTTTATTCAGTTTTTAAGTCAAACTCTGTCATGGTCTGAGGCTCTGTGAGACTTCCTGATCCTGCAATTTTATCGTAAGCTTCACTATTACTTGATACTTTCTGTAATGCTCCAGCTATTGGAGTCACTTGATTTTTCTACCTGAGAACCTGGGCTTCATGAAGAAACCAAAATAAAACTCCATCCCTTGCAACGGTGAAGAGCAGCAAATAAACATTAACACTAAAGCTACTCCCAAGCCAGATGGCAAAGAAAAGTTAAATCTCATGTTTAAGTTTCAGGACATTTTTACACCACTGCTTTTGGCCTGTGATTTCTGTATCTCTGGGCGCTGTTGGGGATGTTATCTGGAAGAAAAGGGAGAAGAAAAAGAAGCCATTTACAGCTCTTTGTCCCTCTGTTTGCAACAGTCTCCAGCCATCTTAGCACACCAGCTGAAATCAGGCAGTGGCCAGCTAGTTCAGCTCATTTTTTTCCCTTCAGGCTCAATCCTCCAACCTACAGAGGCAGGTGTCTGCAGAGTCAGCTACTCTGCCCTCTCAGCAATGCGCCACGCTGGACTTCCCTCCCCTGACGGCTGCCAGAGCGGCCACAGCCAAGTGGCAATAAGGCTTGGGATTAAGGTAGAAATTTTTTTCATAGCTTGAAAAAGAAGAGCCTGGTTTATGCAGATGGCTGCACCCAAGCCACGGAGCACTGGGGAGCTCTGCCGTGTGTGCTTTCGCCCTTATCTCTCCCTGACAGCGCTGCGCTGGGTGTCAGTCACACCGGCGCCAAAGGCCTTCTGGCTCCTGACACCCAGGGACAGATGCGGGGAGCTGTGAGCGCTGGCCATGCTGCAGGAGACAAGGCACAGCAGGAGGGCTCACACTCTGCTGAAGCCCCAGATCTACTCTTAAAAAATGCCCAAAGTGGGAAGGTGTCCTTGCATTTAGCCAGCAAAGGAGAAGGGGATCCCATCATCGCCTTCCCCTTCCTCACTCTCACTAGGAGTTTAGTCAAGCACCGCACACAGCAAGTGAGGAGAACATGGAGCAGCCTTAGCAGCCATGGCAGGGAACTACATCATTTACACCACTGAGCCAACCAAGTGCTCAGGAGAAAGGTACAAACCACATGTCAGTCGTGGGAAGGGCATCCTTTCTGGTGACTGGTCTCCTTCCAAAATATTCATAGCAATGATATCAGGGCCAGTAGTGCTTATGTTAAAGAAAAAAATTCTTCTAGAGAAGAGCATAGTACCCAACAGGCCTGGCTGAAAGGACTCTCTGTAATTTAATACAAGATGTAACAAATTGGTGTTACATAGAAAGGGAGGGAGCAGAAGAGATAACAGGACGGCACTTTGGATACTTAGGTCTTGAGCTTCGTGGCTATGAATCCTTCAGGCTGGGATTTTCAAATGTCCTTAGGTAGCTGGACTTACAAAAGGATGGGCTGAAAAAAAGAAAATTTATTACCCCATTTTCCCCTTAATATTTTACAATATCCATAACCTTTTAAACCCTCTACTCACATTCATGACCACTTACTCCAACAAGGAGTCATGTTATATGCTGCAAAAAGAAGCCTGCTTGTTTTTAAAGCATGTGGTTGTGTTTCAAAATAGCATAAAATCTTCTTAGTTGCTGATAGAGAGAGGCCACAGTCGAACAAAAAGACTGATGGGTTGGAACTTAAAGGGAAAACCGGCCTTTAGGGATACCAAACAATATTCACACAGCACTCAGTTATGAAGACTTCATTATGTACCAATTCAAGTTTATACATACCAAATGTTCTTGAGTCAGCAAAACAAGAGGGACTGCCTCATTCCAGTAGATCTTTTTTCCACCCTTATGAGGATTTTTTAAAATAAAGGACCATCAATAACCATGACAGGGTTCCCTCAGAGGATGGACATCCCAGCATGCCATGAAGTTGTATCTCCCGAGAAGAATTTCCACAGGCTTGAGGGAAATCATAAAATATGTAGGAGGAATGAGATTCACAAAGCTCTCTCAGCCAGCTGCATCACTGCTTGTGAGCAGGTCCTGGAGGACAGCTAAAGACACTAGAGCCCATCAAGGAAAGTCAACAGCCAAGAACCTTGCCCAGTTGTGAACAGATGGGAAAGAGAGAGGAGACATCAGAAGACAAAAGAGAAGAGTGGGAAGTTAAGAACTCCTCATGCTCTGTAAACATTGGCTTTGGGAATATACACTGTGTGCATATGTTGCTTACAATATAACAATACTTGTGTCCAAAGCTTACAGAGGCAGTCACCGAATAAATTGAAGGAAATTTTTTAAAAAGGACAAACTTGCAGCACTGAGGAGCCTTTGCTGGTGAGCTGCACCAGTTTAGGACGGCTAACATCTTTTACAGATACTGCTGTGCTGCATTAGATATTGCACTACACCATCAGCAGTGATACATGCCAAAGAGTGTCCACGGCCTTGACGAGGGGGTACAACAAAAGAACTGATCTAGGCTGGGGCAGACACAGCTTTAAAGACTGACCAGTTTGCCTCTCTGATTTTGAATGTAGAGAGGATTCACTTGTATATGTGTGTGTGTGTGTGTATGTGTGTATGTACATGTGTATAAATACTCCGGAATTGTTTTGTGTCAGAACAAGAGTCTGGCAGTGGCAACTCTCTCCCCACCATTCACTCTTACCCCACCCTTTGGATTAGAGATGTGCCCACCTCTGTCTACAGCTGATCCCTCCACTCACATCAGCAGCAACAGCTCGCCGATAAGATAATCAAAACAAATGGTTTGTATTAGACAGCAGCTTAGTCCATCTTTTAAAGAAAGCCATTCAGTTAGGCACAAAAGTAGCATCCCAACAAGCAGCCTGTTTTTCAAGAACTACTAAGCACCAGGTATATGCCCTGTACAGAACCAGCATATACATATATATATATATATATACACATACATATATACACACACCATCTATATGCTGTTTAATTTCAGGAAAGCGATAGGTTGCTCCTCACTTTTGCAAAACAGGTCCTTGGGTACCTAAGAATATATTTGGGAAACTAACTTCAGGCTTTTTTTACTTCTTTTTTTCTTTTTTTTTACTTTTTTTTATTAATCTTGGCCATAAATTCTATCATGAACGAGTCAAAACCCCATCTGCTCTAAATTTACACTTGATTTCATGCACAAATAGGGTTCACACATGTAAGTCCTGTCATTTGTGTGCTCCCAGAGGCAGTGCATAAATTACCTATGCACAAAACAAGAGGTCGGTCAACTTTACCTTGTGTGCTGCTGAGTAAGTGCACATCAAAGGGCATATTGTGTTCCTAGAATGAGAATGAGGAGTCCTGACATGGGTCTCCAACTCCACAGAGAAATGCTGCTTTCCTTGGGCACAAAGAAAGCCCCTAAAAACTTTTTTAAGAATCTGTCAGAATTATTCAGCCAGTGGAAAGTTCAGAAGGAGACAGGGTTTGGGTTAGCACCAACAACTAAACAGTAGATCTCACAGAGTTGTTTAAAACCTGGTTTCGGTCTTAGAACAGGCAGTAGTAGGTCTTCATTAAAAATTATGTCCATTTTATAACAGAGCTGTGAGAAGTTTAATGGGAAGTTAAAATGCCCCTATGTGATCAGTATGAAAGGAGGTGAGACATTCAAAACCAGTTAGATGGAGATTATGAAACTGTGAAAATCACACAGTAAACACAGATCGGACAATGTGAATTTAAACACGGAACGCTCCTGCAAAAGCGCTATCTGCAAAAGGGTGTTTGGTAGCACGGGGGGTGTCATGTCACTCCTTCAGTCCCTTCTCTGAGTGAAGATTCATTGGAAGATAAGTGCTTTGAAAATTTTGACATCTCACTTTGGCTGCTTCATACTCCAATCATAATCTGTACAAAAAGCAGGATCTTGGTGAGAATTGAGGAAGGAAGAACACTGACTCTGAGTGGATCTTTCCCAGATAAATAAATTTAAAACATAGTAAAACACAATGGCTACCACAGCTTGTAAATTAAGGGAGTAACTGGTGCATAGTGAAGCACTGATGTATAGCCTGGAGGAGGAACAACTTCATCGAAACTACAAACAATTCATTTAAAAAAAAAACACTTTGAAGAAAAAAAATTGTCTCCAGACCAGCTTGTGAATAAAGCACACCAAAAGGCAACTCTGATACTCCATTACCAGCATAAAAATGGAACTGTCCCCTAAGTCTGGCGTAGAAATGAATTCCTTTTTCTTAGAAATATAGCTGTTTTGACATCTCAAGCTAACTGCCCTAGTGCTGCTTGGACAAGCGTGGCTTGGGACAGAGCGCTACTCTGCACCAAAAAATACAGTGCCCTTCACAGGCATCTGAAGCTGTTTGCATGGAGCTCAGGTCAGGCTCGGCTCCAAGCCCTGCGGCGCTGGCAAAGGCCATCAGCCCACGCCACACTTCTGCTGCCCGAACTGAGCAACCCTGGGCACCCGGTAGCATCTCCAAAGTTAGACATCCCAGCTTTGTCAGAGCCGCCTGGCTGCCTCCAAGTGGTGATACCCTGTGAGGTGCACCTCGTGTCATCTGGCCACGTGGGGCATGGGAAGAGGGAATGAGTTTTCTTCGTCTAAATTTCATCCATCTTTGCATCCCCAGGGCCGAAGCCATCACCTGTAAGCCAGCCTAGCAGGATCCGTCTGGTGACCTGATGAAAATGGGAGTCAGAGCTTCAGAAAATGTGCAAGAAACAGAGCTACAGCTTCACCAGATTAAAGGGGAGGAAAAAAGAGTCCTACATCTCTTCCTCCAAGCTGGCCACAGCCATTTGTGTTAAAGCAACAGTGAGATTCCCAAAGTTGTCATGGGAGGCTAGGCACAGCCCTAAAGGCCTCCAAGAAGATTCCAGTTTCTGGATGTCTTTTCTGGAGGTAGTTTCTTATTTCCCTGCTTCACAGATGCTCCTTTCTTCCAAAATCCTGAGGGATTTTATATTCCTTTTTTCCCCCCTTTTCCACAAGGATAACAAACGGTCCCATTTGCAGTTTCCTGTTACATTTTATGTGTGTTACTTCTAAAAGATACAGCAAAACTCTCTTCGAGTCTTACTCAAAGTCTGGACAAAGTTTCAACTGCTTTAAAAAACAAGGTTTGGCCTAAACTTACTTCACATTAAGAGTCAGAGTGGTGATTATTTAACATTAAGTGTCTTGCTTCCTTTATGAGCAGGATTTTGTGAGAGCTATTTGAACAACAACATGGGTACAAGCATGGAATCCATTGAGACAAGGAGATTTTACAGAGGCAAGTGTATGTCCAGGCAGGTTTTTTTAGATGTCCAAGATATACACAGATGTAACATATACATGTGCAGGATGCAGGTAGGTACAGTGAAAATCTACATCTCAGGCTTACTCAGAAATAAAAATCAGAGAGTAATAGGCAGAACTTGGCCAGACATCTTCTGGAGTTCAAGTAAGGAAGACTTTTGACAAAGAATGCTCCAGTAAAACATGTCTTAAGACTTTTTTTTCCTCTACTTCTTCAGTCAAAAGACCAATAGCAAATCATTTTTTAATCACTTCCCTGACTTTGTAATACACTGTTAGCTTACACTGTCTGTGTGCTAGGAGCTCAATGTACAAAAATGATTGATTCCTCAATCATTAAGAAAACATGCAGTACCAGCATTAGCTTGTAACTTTTCAAATCTTGGCAGGGCTTGCATTCAACCTCTCAGCTTCCACTCAGCTTTCTTGTCTTGTTTTTAAGTTTGTTACTCTTAAGCACAACTAAAAGAATTCGCTCTCCCTCCTCCTCTCCTCAAAACCAGACTTTTGCATCAATCAGTCTCACTGGCACCTTCACCACTAGGCTTCATATATTTCTGTGCTGCGATTGCAGATAAGTTCTTTAAAACAAAAACTTTAAAAAATCTAAGTTTAACAGCATCTGAAGGCTAAATACCATGCAAAGCGAGAGAAGACAGTGACAGGAGAGCACTCAATCACCATATAGTTTCTCATCCCAATGAAAGCACCCTTTGAGAGTGTGCCTAGGTGTTGTCTAGCTTTTATGATACAGTGCAGTGCCCATCAGCACTTCTGTTTGGAAGTTTGCTGCTTAGAAATCACCAGCTGGCTCATTACTCATAAATCAGAAGAAAGCTTTCAACCAGGCCTGGGAATCTGGAGACACTGCATGAAGAGGGAGCTCTGTCTGCTCCACGGGTTTCAGACCGTGGTGGGGGCTGGCTTGGCTTCCTATCCTGGTGCGTTCAATCAAGTGAATTGCACAATCACACTGCTTGGCCCTATTTAATGTAATGTTTCCTGAAATGTCATTTGTGAGCAGTACAAGTTATGGTTGTTGGAAGGGGTGGGGGGGTGTCCACAGTTTAATAATGCAAAACAAGGTATATAAGGGAGAAGGGAAGACAGGAAGGTACTCTTACCATTGGATAGATTGAAAAGTGCCTATGCAATTAACATGTATTTTTTGTCCCTGCAAAACCAGGTGGGAAGTATCTCCTTGCAGCTAGATGGGTTCCCACCAATTTTAGTAGTCATGGAGTATCTTGTTGGCTGCAGTCTGATTTTGCAAATCTTGACCTTAGAATTTGCATCTAAGAATTCTTCTTTGTTGATATTTAAATAAGTCACACCCAAACTGAAACACAGCCAAGAGAAGAATACTTGGAGAAAGAATTCCTGTCCTTAGAGGCCCTGGAGATGCCTCATCCCATCTCCTTTGACAGGACAGAGGTTGAACAAAACAGATTGCTAAAAAGGTCTGTCTTTCAATATGATTTCCAAAACAGGAATTTCTGCAGAGGGATGAGATGATAGCATTAGTAATAATCCCCTCACAGTATCGGGACTTCAGGACTTCAAGACTCCAAAGTTGTCTTTCCAAAGAGAAAGGTCAAGGCAAATGAGTATTGGTCCATTTTGGATATGTATGTGTAGAGACCAAAGATACAGTGTCTAGGTCGATCCGTACACAAGCCAATTTAATATGTGGCCTCTGTATTTCAACCATCCCAGAGGTTCCAAAAAACTGCTGAAGCCAATGGGAGTTTTCCAGTGGAATCAGTGTACTTTGCAGCAGGGCATTCACCTAAAAACCCAAAGGTAAGAAGCTTTCTTCTTCTGTTATCTGCTGAGAGAAACAAGGTCCATTTTAGTGCTAGTGTAAACAGAGATGTAATTGAGGAGCATCAATAATTTAAAATATCACATAACTGGCTTCCACCTGGGAAGACTATTATATGAAATACGCTAGGGATATCTCCAACCTTTCTTACCATGGAAATGCTGAATAATCAAAAAGTAGTAAGATGGGTAATAGTGTATTCCACAGGGAGAAAAAGCACTATTATTCATTCAAATCCATCAGCTATGTTAAGAAAGGAGAAGGTGGTTCATCCTGACTCTTCTCTACTTCAGTACAAAGCAGCTGTTTTTTAGTCATCAGGGATGTTGTGTCACTGAAATAGAGACTGCTCGCTGGATTACCAAAAAAACCGGCCAATTAGTTAATTGAGCTCCATATAACCAAAAATAATAACACTTAAAAGCTGTTTGGCCTATTTCTGTTGAGAATGGACATCTGTCTGCTCTGGCAACTATGGAGAACTAGAGCCTCGAGGAAAAAGAACGCAATATACTGACTGCTTTCTGTGCATTTTGGAAGGTTCACTGGCTGTTCTTTATATTCTTCACATGTTTCTGCCTTTCAGCCTGTACTTCTATAAGACCCTCATGCAGAATTAGATTCACCAATCTGCATTATTAGGGCCACCTCCATGTGCAGCTGCTGTTAGCAACCAGCAGTTGAGGCAAACACATTTCTGCTTTAGAATAGCATAAAAAATACTGTAGTAAAATCATGGAAATAACTAGTAGTCAGTAAAAATGAAAAATAATTGGGTACCACAATATGTTTCTATTTCTGTATTTTCAGCCATACAGTTTTTCAGTAGGTAGTGAGAATGTGCTGTCTTCTTCCTACTATTGGCATCATCATAGCATCACCACAAAATCTGTAAGCGTGGACAAGCCAACCTGTGTGTTGTATGCCCGACTGATAAGGTGAAGAAGTGCTCTCAGATAATGACAAAAGTGATGCTGGGTATTTGCTCAACTGTTGTACCTCCAGACCCATTTTAAGTCAATGTGGCCAGTAATCTACCATGTTTCAGAAGGGTTCTGCTAGAAAAGCAGGGGTATTAGTAAACACTTCTCTGTAAATTTTGCGGAACTGGGACTGCAACTTCATATCTGTTTGTTTAAAAATAAATGCTTTGACTCTGACTCAGTTTCTGAGAATCATTAGTGAAACAACCAACAGAAGTCAAATGTTATTTTAGTGACAGTATTTCTAGGAGAATAAAAAGAGGCTGTGCTGGTTTGGGCTGGGATAGAGTAAATTTTTTCATAATAGTTGGTATGGGGCAATGGTTTGGATTTGTACTGAAAACAGTGTTGATAACACAGAGATGTTTTAGTTGCTGCTGAGCAGCACTTGCACAGCATCGAGGCGTTTTTTGCTCCTTATACCACCCTACCAGTGAGCAGGCTGGGGGTGCACAAGGAGTTTAGAGGGGACACAGCTGGGACAGCTGAGTCCAACTGACCAGAAGGACATTCCACATCATGTGTCATCATGGTCAGCATATAGAGCTGGGAGGAGAAGAAGGAAGGTGGGACGTTCTGGAGTGATGGCATTTGTGTTCCCAAGTACTCATTAAACGTGATGGAGCCCAGCTTTCCCAAAGATAGCTGAACACTTGCCTGCTCATGAGAAGTGGTTAATGAATTCCTTGTTTTCCTTTGCTTGTGCATGGCTTTTGCTTTACTTATTAGACTGTCTTTACCTCAAGCCACAAGATTTTTCACTTTTACCCTTCCCATTCTCTTCTCCATCCCACTGTGAGGGAGTGAGCAAGCGGCTGCATAGGATTAGGTTGCTGGCTGGGATTAAACCATGACAGAAGCAAAGATTTGGTTTGTTCCTTGGGTACCGTTTCTGTGTATCAGTCTCTCTTGGTAGGTTTTTTATTTACTGTCTCATGTGACATCTTTGCTACTGAAACTTCCTTTGAATCCATGCCTGGGGGAGAATAAACCTCACTCCCTACAGCAAATTCATTTATATGTATGAGATATATTCAAACAATGAAGTCTAAGTTGTTTGCCTCTGTTACTATTGCTCACAGTTGTTAGACATGTTACCTGGATCAAAAAAGATGTCTGCTCTGCACTGGATTTTTAAAATTTTCTTACTGGAAAAAGTTAAACAATTTGAACGCCAGATGAAGGAAATGATTGCTGTCCATGTTCACTGGTTTGTCTGAACAAGAACTGTCTTCAGCGTGCTAAAGAGAAACAATGCCAGGGTAAGATAGAGTAAATCTTGCTTAGTGCCTTCTGATATGTTTTATAGCAAAATAGAGTGTATGCTGCATTCAGCTTGCTTTAAAAGCACAGTCCTAATCAAGTCTGAGCTAGAGTTTTCCTGAATCATAGTGTGCTCTTTGGAACTAAGTGATGTTTTGCTTGAATTTCATCCATTTGATTAATAGGGTGTGTTTATACCCCTTCTCTCTTGTTTGTGGATGGAAGCAGATCTGCTGAACAACGTGGGGGAATGGTTTCATCAGGGACTAATACTATAGAAAATAAAATGAGTGTATGAGAGAGAGCATGTGAGTGGGGAAAAACGCCTCCTTTTATTTCCTGTCAAGCTGATGATGAGACTGGAGAAGACCCAATTCCTCTGGAGAGTTTATTTAAACTGTGATACAAAAGATATTCTGAAAAGACAGAGGGACCTCTGACATCACTCAGCTGTTTTATTGACTGTGGCAACAAATTTGCTCTTGGTTTGAACCTCCGGACCAAAAGGTAACTTGAAGGAAGAATCTGAGCTTGAGGCGATGTTAGAACTTGGGGAAGGATTTGGGACAAGGACAGCTGCAGTTGATGTGAAGTTTGGTGCTGCCCAGTGGTTAAAACTGCTGTCTCAAGAAGCATTTTGCAGTATTGACACTGTGGAACTGAGATTCTCAGTCTGGGGAGTGTTCTGCAGATATATCCTTCATCACATTGGACTTCACACACGTCTCAAAGAGGGGCAGAAGTACAGTTTTACCCACAGAAGGTGCAAGAGTAATGCAAAGCCAAAAGGAAGCTTATCTGTGAGTTTGTAGATTGTCCTGCTGTGAGGAGTGAGTTTTTATTGAATCTCCAGCATCATATGGACTTACAACTACTTCTTTACTAGTCAGTAAAGAGGATCCGCAGCTCTCATCTGGCCTGGGCTTCAGTCAGACTGTCTTTGCTCCCGGCACACCCCATTTCAGGAAAACTTAGCCTTGTCCACATGTCCTCTGATGGGAATGGTCTTGTCCCAAGTCCCTGAATGAAGCCCATATGTTGTCTGCACAAGCATCATGGCCAAAACCTCACAGGGATTCTGGTACCAGCTGGAAACTACAGGCAGGGATGTGCCAGGGCTGAATTTCTGCCCAGACCCTGCTTAGTTTACTAACATAGGTGTAACAAAACAGATGCCATGCAGGGTGACTGAGGTACAATATGCATGAGGAAAGGGGTCCAAACTAAGTAGTTTAGCCTAATTTGAAAGAGAAGTTCTTATGCTCTGTACACAGCCTGTGTCCCTTTCAGGTACATCTTGAATACGCTGACCAGCAGAGTCTGTCAGTTCCCAGAAGCTTCATGACAAGGAGGAGAGCAAAGAGGGGCAATGCAAACAGCTAAATCAGGGTTCACACTGAGATGAGACCATGATTCCAGCCTTGTTAGGAGCCAGAGAGTCTTCCCAGCAAAAACATCTTGCACTCGTCCTACTACTTAGACTCAAATTCAGGCCTTTGACCAACAACTGCAATTATTTCAGAATGAAACTAGAAGAAACTATGCCTACTTAATCCCAGTTCTCATGCAAATACGTATCTGTCTCTGGTGTGCACATGATTGCAGGGAGGTTTTGTGCTGTCTTGCTGTGATCTGAAAGTTCTGTTGCGGGAGTGGAAACCCCTAAGGTGGTGACCATCTGAAGCACTGTGACACGGAAGAGCTTGAGGTCATTGTTTCCAGCTACAGATTTCCCAGCAAATTATCAAGGTTAAAATAATTGCAGTACAGCCGCAAAGATTGGCAGGATTAAGTTTACAGGCAGGAGACGTGGAAAAGTGACTCAAAATGTTATTTCCAGCTGAGAATCTGCTACTATTTTAAATGGATTTTTTCTCATAGCAGTCTGGAGTGAAGAAGTCATCCACAGGAAGGACTATATAATAGCCATTTCTTTCCTTCAGGATTTAGAACCTTGTGACTCTGCATGAAAGGCAACAATAAATTTGAATATTTCTTGAATTTGGTTTTAGACAGGATTGTATTAACTGTTGCAGCTGGTTGGTAGAGTTTATGATAATATTAGGTACACTACCGAACTACTTCGTCTGTCCCGAGCGAATGCTGTCAGCAGGTGGAAAACTGCAGTAGTGAGGGCTAATGGAAGTCCAGGAAACAGCTCTGTGTCCTTGAGATGGCACTTGGGGACCTCAGGGCAATGGAAAGTTTATTTTTGTTCCCCAGGCCAGACTATTTTCAGGCAATGAGATTTGTATACTCTACACATCCGTTGTTGGTGGGCAAGGCAGCACAACCTGTACTGCTGACAGATTTCTGCTCTTCTAGTGGGATGGACAAAGAGGTGAGGAAATATGTGTTTAAAAGTACAGGTATTTATTAGCATATTAACAACAGTTTTGCAGCGTTGCAGCAACCAGCAAAGTCAGTTGATGAAGTGCTAATGAAATCAGAGTTGAATTATTTGCATCTTTTTCCTGCCATGTGATGCCATGGGATTGCAGGATATTTTGTATCATTTTTGAAAAAACCCACAGAATTAATTATCTAGGAGAATATTTGGCATCTATTCAGCAAGGACATGAGGGAAACTCAATAAGCTGAGAGTGGGCAACCTTGTCTCCCTGGTCCTGGCATAGTTTAAGTCCCATAACTAAAGGAAAGCAACTTGTATTTAGCACTACTGGAAACTGAGATTATTCTTTGATGAGTGGTACAGTATGAGTGCGACATTACTGGATTCACACACAGTGAGAAAAAGAGTTTCAAACCCTTCACTTTCATGTTCTCTCCATCCTTTCTGCCACATTTTGTAATCTTTCAGTGATCTCTTACATACAGGCTTGTTCAGATCATTACTTCACAAAATCTTTTTAATCAAGGAGAGAGAAGGGTTGGATAAAGGGAACTAGATGCAAATTGTCCTGGACACAGACTGCAAAATATCAGCCTCCATTTTCACCAAGAGACAAGAGGAAATACCAGGGAAAAGCAGCTAAAGGTCATGGAATGGCACATTTTTTGTGTAGTTTACCAGAAGTATATGAAAACAGCTGTAGAGAGAATGGATAAATTATGTTTTAACTTTGGATTGAACTCAGAATTTTGAACAAAAAAAAATCTACCTACTCTATTTATAGCCAGTTCTGTCACAATATTGTATGCTATTGCAAATTTATTAGCTGGCAATGTTTTCTAATAAAGCAGTGTGCAAGGCATCCTTGTAATAAAGATGCTTTAATGAGAAAGATTTTAGATTGAGTTCCTTGTCCGTTTTTTCCTTGAGACTGTATATCTCCTGTCCTGTTAGGAAATGTTTAAGTTTATATGCCCATATGCTGTGAGAATGAAATACCAGCATGCCAGTGGAAAGTTTTTGTTCATGTGGACAATGTTTCAGTGCTGGTGGCCTTTGCAGAAGATAGGGTCATATTTTTTTGACATACAATTGCTCAGCTGCCACCAGAGCATGAAACAATAAAGAATTATTATATATTATGTATGGCAAAACATCTTTTAGCCAGACATGGACTTAGTCACATGAAAATTTAGCTTAGAAGAAGTTTTGCATTCATTCTTTTGCCAGTAATATTTGAGAGAAAATAAAATGTTACTAAAAAGCATTGTAATTGTAGATTGAAAAAAAACATGCAAATTTATGCACGAACGAATCTGGGTACTCCCTTTTGTCCCTACGAATTTTTATTAATCTTAAAAGATTTAATAAACATAATAATGTGGAGAAAGAAATTGCCTTGCCCCTCAATGCAAATATTTAAAGAATGTAAGACCATGAACAGGATCATCAGTGAGTTTAACTCTTAATTTGAACTATTTTGTGAAGTCTTAGAAATCATATTACAAGAATGGGCTCAGGAAAATACTCATATTTGAATCCAAAGTCAAATTTAAATTCAAGTATTTTCACAGCTATAAGTTGCCATTCATTTCTAGTAATACTGTCTTCTTTTTCTCTCCTTTACTGAATACTACAAAAAATTAGTATTAAATTTGAACATGCCACTGGAAAACAAGGGATATGAATCATCAACTAAAATTCATGGTTCAAAAGTAATGTTTTCTTTTGTATTTTTGCATCCCTTCTACCAGCCTAACTTACATAATTAGCAGAGATCGATTGCATGCAGAGTTCCACTATTGAATACCTGCCATTCATTGTTGGCAAACTACCTATTAAGCAGGCAGATTCATGAAAAAGTTCAAAAAATTATTTCAAATTTCCTAGAAGGGAGATCTCGATCTTAACAAGCAGGTTTTCTCAAATTGCTTGCTCAGATACATATGGGGGATTTCAGACTATGACAGCTGAGCACTGTGCTTCCCCTATCACATTTCTTATTGCCTTTTTTTTCTTTGATTATCAAGACAACAGAGCTCTCGGCTGCAAAAGATACGGTGGCTGATGGAGCCCAGCAGGGCACAGTCTTGTTGTACGAGATGTGAGAGACACCAACCTTCTCACAGTAGGATCTTGACTTTGGCTCCCAGCCACTTCACGGAAGAGGAGCTCGCTCCACCTCATCATAGAAAATCAGTATGTTTATTTTGCTTCATTTCTTACAGACCAGCAATTCAATAAAATTCCATCTGTACACAGAATTGGATCTAATTAACCAGAAATCCACTGTGTGCACCAAGGAAAGGCAACTGTAAAGTGCATTAAATTTCAAAGTAATGATTACATGCACTAAACCCAGATCTTCACCAGCAGAGCTCTACTGATGACAAAAATTGCTTTACTTTTACATGAAGATCAGAGCCAAACCTGGGCTGATTTGATTCTGCTGGGTTCCATTCAGTCCTAAAGTGGGTAACTGTGAGCAAGAGGCGAGGCAGACAAAGGGGGCCAAGTCAGCTCCTTGTAAGGGTAGGGATAATAAATGCTTTCAACTGCAGTGGTGAAAGGGTTAATGTTGCCCCACTAATGTACTATCAATAATTTTATTAACTTGTTTTCATTCCTTTCTAATGTTGTTATTCATTTTCAGATTCCATTTTTAATACTTTAAATTCAGTTTTAATATTCTCCACAGGAATTTAAAAACAATCTTCTCTTTAAAACTTGATTGTAGCATTTGTTATGCCATAAAAATACATTTTAAATTTTCAGAGCCAATTTTGTGAAGTAATTGGATAACAAATGAATAATAAGAACAAGACCCTTATTAACTTTCTAGTCATTAAAGTGACCTAACATTTTAGAAAGAACAATAAGTTTTCCAATAACGTTCCAGAATTGTGATTATAATTATAGTGCACCAAAACAAATGTATAAAATGATGCTGTCTTTCTTGGACAGTAGGATGGAAATTTGTAATTATTTACATTTTCCCCAAGCAGCATAAATTACCAGCGTATCTGTCCCAGAAGGAACTGTGCCCCCTCCCACTGTAAGGAACACAAACAACCATCTAAGCATTAATAAGGCTGCTCACTCACCAGCACTGCCAGTCAGGCTCCCTGCAATGAGCCTCTCTCTCCTGAGCAAGTGGATGAGGCACTGGTCAGCACTCTGAGTGCCTATCCTGGGGTCAGCCCAGGACAGAGCTGGTCAATCCAAACCCTTACACATTTCTGCTATTGGAATAAGGCCCCATAAAAGCTCAGGAGATGCCACCAGCTCAGCTGTCAGCAGTGCTTTAGCAGCACTGCTGTACCAAGCGCAAAGGGCAGCCCTTGCACAGCTTCCCTGGCGCCAGCTCAGGATAAGGGGACATGCCCAAAGTGAGGTAGGGCCTCCTCCACCACTTTCCTTCTAACAAAGATCCCCCAGGCAGGGGCTTGGCCTGAGCCAAGGGGGGAGCTGAGGCACGGCTGGGGTCTTGGTGCCCAGGGGAGCCCCGGCAGCCGATACTGCGGGACACCCGTGCTCCTTCCCAAGCATAGAGGTTAGCACAGTGGTCCCACACCCTTGGGACCTCCCACACCAATTAGTACAATTTATCGTGATGGGTTTGGTCCTGGCTGGGGTCGGGAGAGCCTTGTAGGAGCAGAATAGAGCAGCCCTGCCTGGCAGTGGCTGTGCCACTTCATGGACCTGCAGAATGGCCACAAGTGATCCCAGAGAGCATACTGCTGTGTGATTAAGTCCAGGCTTTAACACTGTCCAAAGTACCACTTTGGCACCTCACACCACCTCACAACTTATTCAGACCTGTCAATCCATCATCCCAATCACCTAATGCTCTCTCCCTAATTCAAAAATCCAGATGAAATCCGGACAACAAGAGACTTGAGCAGCACTGTGGAGCCCCCAAATTATTTGCAACACCTTACAACCAAACATAAGTGGGTGCTCTGACAAAGTGTTGACTAAACTTTTCCTGTCGCCTAATCAGCTGGAAATCTACCAGTACAAAATATCTTCTGTCTGAGTAAGAGCTGTTTTTCAGTCCTCTCAGGCAGTCCATGAGGACTGGGCTTCAGCCTGGTTTCTCATCCCAGTTCTCATCCCTCACGCTGCCAACACAGTTCAGGAGGAGACCTTAAATGCATGCTGACCCTTAATCATGCCAGCAGAGCCTTTGAAGTCACAGAGGACTTAATTTTAAACACTTCTCTCCCACAGTTCTAAAATAGCCACTGATACAACAAGCAATGAATGACCACGGCGTTTCTGGAGCAGCACTGAGTACAGGGGTCGTGTCTCAGGCAACACAAACTTTGGAGAAGTTTGTTTTCAGTGGGAGAAAGAGCACTGGCAAGAGCACTGCCCTGACTGCACAGAGCAGGACTTTGTTTTTTAAGATCAAGTAAATACAATTCATCTCTTTCTCTGAAAAAAACAAACAAACAAAAAAAAGCAACAGTCGTCCATGGGCTTTCCTATTCATACTTAGGTATAGTAGGTCGAAAACCAAGAGACAAAAAGGGACAGGTGACAACAATCTCAGCCCAGGACTATTGTGTTGGGCCCAGCTCTGCTGCCCCAGCCACAACACTTGGAGGAAGTGGCACACAAACAGAGGAAGCAGGATTCGGGCTGAGAAGGATTTAGTAACTGCATTACTACGCTCTCAGCACTGATGCCTGTAAAAGATAAAACCTGGGAAAAGACCTCGGGTTCCTACTCCTTATTGTTGCTGCCTGGGATTTAACTTGTATGTCTGAACTATGTACATATTTCACTGATTTAGGTGGGGCGCCATGAACATATTTATACGGGCTGAGACAGTGACAGGACTGCTGATGTTTACAGTAACAGGTTAGAGAGGCTTTGCCAAAGCATTCTTAGTTTTTAAAAGGATTGGTCCGACCCAGCCCCCTTCCCCCTCTCCATTGTTATTTTGTCTGCTGGATTTACGGAAGAAGGAAATGGTAAATTACAAGAAAAAAATAGCATTTATCTTGCCAGGACGTGTTGCTTTGAACTTGGATGATATTAACATATCAATCAGATTCAGTGATATGTTAAACAAGGTTGTCCCTGGTTTATGGTTCACCAAAGCTGGGAGTTGAACCATAGCTTTGTCTGCATGGTGGGCAGGGAGCTTAACTCCACCAGTCCAGATCCTTCACATGGACACACAGCACTGACACTGGGCACAGGGCACCATTTATTTCATATGAGTTATGTTGTCCTAAAATAAAGTCCAGTTTGCAATTTAATTTGGACTGAAAATTTGCCCAGATGAAGCAATTACACAGCCACAAATACAGTGACTATGGCTGAAAATACTTGAAGGATAAAAACACAGAACAAAATATAACGTTCTGGGAATAAACTGAGAATATAATGACAGACTACAATCAATCTGTTTAGAGTAGTCGTGTAAGAGGAAATATTTTTGGATGACATTTCCAGTTCCCAATCAGAGCTTGACCAATTAAAAATTAATTCAGAAAGGAAACATTAATTAGGTTTTGATACAGATGCTAATTCCAAAATTGCATGAGGCTTCAAAAATTTGTCTTCTCCCCTTCACCATTTCCTTATTATGGAATAGTCATTACTTTACAATAACTCTTCAGGCTGGGGACAGCTTAATTTAACTACATTGCGTCCTTGGGGGACAATTAAGGACTTGCTATTTAACTGTTAAATGGCAGTACTGAACTGGATGCTGATTTGGACTGGATTGAATTGGATTTACCATACAAGGAAGCATGCCGTGCACCAACCAACTGGATATATGGAATTCAGAACAGAAGAAAGAGTGAATAAATTAAGTAATTCACACATTTAATAGCTTAAAGAAAGAAGTCTTACCCTCTCCCTTCTTGCCTCTTCTAGGAAATAACAGACACTGAAATGAAGAAATATATATAAACAATATTTAATCTTGCTTGTTTCTGCTTTTTCTCCCATACGTAAGCCAAGAGTGAAAACAGATCTCACTAAATAAGTACTATAAAACCAAATAAATAATTTAATAAACAGTAAAAATGCCCCAAAAGTAAATTAATCCTCAGGGCTTTAAATAAATATAGACAATTTAACTCGAAAGTACATTTTTTTCCTCAAGGAATTGTAAGCCAAGAGCTATAGTGAAATCTTGATGCAACCATAACCACAGAAACTACTATAAGTAAGTTGCACACATATTATTGTTTGGAAAATTAAATCAGCCTTTGGAAAAGTACTTTTACTTACTATGTTTACAAGTAGTAAAACTCTACAGTTAATCAGCAGACAGACATCACGAATACATTTTGAATACTCAGACTTACTATCTACACTTTTACAATTAACTTTTACATTCATGAAGTATTACAAACTAATAGAAAAAGAGCTGCAGTTAAAAAATAAAAATGCTGTAAGTTCAAAGCCCAGGATCATAGCACAGTAATAATTCTTTGGAAGTGAAGAGAGGGGAAAACCCCAAATATTCTGATTTAAGAAAACAACTAGCTACAGAAAATGAAGTCCGGTTTCCTGTGGCTTTGTGTCTTGTGGTTGAATTATTTTGTGCCTAATAAGATGCAAACTCTGATTAAAACTTTTCCTGAGGTTGAGGCATCTATTGGCTCCTTTTCTCTCTCATGGAGATTTTTGATGTTCAGTAATACTGTTTGGCTCATAATGAAGTCTTTTCCTCAGCAGAAAAATAAGCCAGACCCCTCATCTCTGCTCGGCTACAAATTTTCACTAAACACAGAAGAAATTAATGTCAACTTTCCTACATCAAACAAACAGAAAGTAGTCAGCACATTCAAGGATTGCACCAGGAGAGGTTCAGATTAGATATTAGAAAAGAGTTTTCTCTGCAAGAGTGGCTAGGCATTGGAATACACTGTCCAGGGAGGTGGCAGAGTCACCAGCTCCAGAAGTGTTCCAAGATGCATCTGGATGTGGTCCCTGGGGAAAAGGTTTAGGGTGGATTACAGTGGTTCCACTTTAATGGTTGGACCAGATGAACTTGAGGGTCTCTTCCAACCTTGACAATTCTGTGATTCTGTGAGATTCAAAAGTTACAGAGGCCTGAAAGGTAGGCACCTGGGCAGCATGACAATAATATGCATTTCTTTATGAAGCAGATTGAAAGTGAGGGTATTTTGGGTGCACTCGCTTTTGTCTCCAATCAAGTTTTCCCTCTCTAAATACCAAGTTTTTCCTTATATGCCAATTTTATATAAACAAGGTGTGTGTTCTTTTTGTAAGCAAGAAAAACTGTAGTCATAGTGGGGGAAAGTAATCCAGCAGAGGTACGTCAAGAGAGCGGTAAAAGATCTGTGAAACTGCTACTCAGTACAGGTAATTCTGGTAATGAAGTTAAGAAAATATTTTTTAGAACATATTCTGATGTGCTTTAATGCCACCAAAAACAGGGCTCAAATAAGTAAATCTTAATTCTACACTCTTCAGGATCTCTTTTGTGCTTAAAGTAAACTCTTTTAAAGTGAAGGACAAGGTTTCTAGGGCAATGCCAAAAAGGATAAAGGAGGACATATCTTCTGCTTCAGCCTTTCCTTATCTCCGTATTTAAATCATTGCTTCAGCATTTTTGACTTAGAAAAAAAATTCTCCTTGCTCAGCTTTTGCCTAAAATGTAGTTACATCCTTTATTGAGAGGAGCATGCAGAAGGATGAATGGCTATATTCAATTCTGAAAGTGCTTTAATAAAACATCGCTACAGCAGGGGTGAAGGCTGTACAGCCAAACCCTGCCAGCAGCTCCTCTGCTATTGCAGGGCAGCAGTGGCACTGCCCCTCCCGCTCTCCTCTGTGCCAGATCACCCAGAGGGTGAATATCAATTTACTGCTAAGTGTGGATGAGGCCTCAAAGACCTTCCATGACAAGTCAAAGCAACACCAGGGTCTTATTTGCCTACTCAAAAAAATATTTTAGTGTATGCTTTTAAAACTAAAGTCATCTGATGAATTTAAAGATGTATTTCATCTGGTGAGACAAATTTTACAACAGGGAAGGATTGGCAAACTTGTAAGAATATCTCTTTTTTACAAGAATTTCCACCCTTGTCTGAGTTGAACAGATTTTGGCTACGGTCCCCCAGAAAAAGCACCAGAGGTCATGCATATTGCAACTACGGTTTACCTCAGCCAGTAAAACCAATTTTTCTTTGCATCCCTCTCTTCATTTTTTCCTAGGGAGATAATTCCTTCTGGGACTGTTCACTCATGGCATCTGGCAGGGATCTAGGGATATATTTGAAAGTCCTTTATATGAATCCCCAAGTCAGAATTAGCTTACACAGGGGTGCAGAAGTAACCCACCAGATATAAAAAGCTTTAGTGATCAGCTCAACTCTGTTGACAACACTTTTCCATCCAGCTTTCTTTGAGAAGAAGGAATCTGATGAGTTGAGGCACAGGTTTGAGATGAGTCTGCCACAAATTCGAGACCCAGGGTCCCAAAGTTGGACTCTGTTCTTGAGTATGAGAAGCATACACAGGGAAATACATTTAGGCATACAAGTCCTGTCTCTAACGAATCTCAGGTGGCACTTGGGTCTCCATTCAGGAACCTCTAAAACACATCTTTTATGGCATTTGATCCTTCCTGAGGCAACTACATCTGGTACCTTCAATAGGGAAGACCAAATGGGATATTCTAAATACCATCTACCTAAATCTACTTGGCCTCAGTGGCCCAGAAAGGTCGTGGATAAAATTTAAACCATTCACATACTTTTTGTTGAGGTTTTGAAACCAGTTGTTGGAAATGAGCACCTGAGGGACTGTGCTTTTCACATGCTGTCTGCAAAGAACCAGCAAGTACCAGTGACAACCTCCATAGTCTTTGATGGCTCTCACCTGACTGGAAGCCATCTCTTGATCCACCTGGACTACCTAAACCATGAGAGGAATCAGGCAGCACAGATTTTCCATGCAATTTACCCAAGATTTTAATTACCAGCCAAACCAAGCAGCAGAGGGTTCAGGAAACACACAATCCACTTGTGAATTCACCACCTGCCTGGTTCTAAAAGCACACACAAAACCACATTGTTTTATAGGTTTCAAAAAGAGAAGGAGGATGAAAAATAGTAAGCATTTGATTGCTGTTCTTCCAGAAAATCTTTTTTTCCAGAAAATTTTTCTCGTAGCTGGATTTTAACAGAACTACTGCGGCAAACTGAAATTTTGAGTGGCCCAGACTGTAATTTTGGGTCCACCCTCTGCATTTTCCCAGAGATAAGACTGACAGAAGCTTGATATTTTTTTCTGAGAATATAGCCCATCCTGTGCAATTAAGGACTCTACGGGAAAAAACATGTAAATATCATGAACATGGAAGAGACAATGTAACAGAGACAACTTATTTCTGATATTTTGTTACTTTGTAGCACTTGACTTGCAAGCTGAATAATGTGGGTTTTACATGCAATCCCATTAAAAGAAAAAAAATGAGGGACAGAGTACCGGAAAACTTCATGAGCAGTCATCAGGTCCCAGAAGCTTAGATCCACAGCACAGCCTACGATTGTCCTAATCTGCTTGAGCATTTGGTGACACAGTAGAAGACTATTGTCTATGCCCAGCCACGGGAGGGAGATGAGACAGAACTTTAATGAGTATATTTCAAAGCTATTTGTTAGACAGCAAATGAAAGACGAAAGTTGGGAAAGCACAGTTCAATCACAGAAGAAAAATGTATTTTCTTTTTGGAAAACTCTGCTGTTCTTTTTCTCCCTGGCTTCTCTCTCCATCCCCACATCTGTTCCCACTTACTCTGCGCCCATTTTCTCACTGGGAAGCATCAGACAATCTTTACTGCAGGCACAAATATCCGTTCCAAGTGTCTTCGAGGGAATACATTCTTAGTCATGCTTCTGCTCTACTGGGTGTCCTTACTTTACATGCAAGTCTGGGTCCACATGTGTCCCAGGCTTCGACTCAGCAAAATACTTGTGCAGGGATCTCACAGTACAGAAGAGCTTAACCCCCTAAATGTCTAGCATGCATTTAATTTTGAGAGTTCATTCCACGGAAACCAGCAGAAGTGCAGTGTTTGTCACTGTCTTCTCCTAAACTGGGGCTTGAGACTTGCATACCGCACTTATTTGTGACACTGATAGCCAAAAATGCATATAAATTAAACAGCAAATATAACATTCCTGCTTTTCAAAAAATATAAGTTGGCAAGAAAGACTGTTATTTCCCGCACGCTTTGTCCAGATGAGTTAATTAATAATTTTCTCCCTTATTTTGCTACACACTCAAAACTCAGAGCAAGACTCTACTTGTCTGACCTGTGACACTGCTGTGAATTCTCTGTGTGTCCCTTGTGTGTCTCTCAGGGAAAGCCAGCGAGCCCTTGGGGGCCTCCTTCTCACTCCTTCCTTGACTTTCTCCCAGGGAAGGCTCCTTATCCTCAGCCCTCCAGGTGGCTCAGGTGTCCTTTACGGACAAAGCACACCACAAACACTTTGATGAAGAGGGGAAAGATGCCTAAAACCACAACGCCCTTATTTGCCTATTGCTTGTGGATAAACGATTGTGATCCATGGGAGGAATAGAGAACTGGCACAGATAGGGAAACATCATAAGGCCGACAGGTTGCTATGCAAAATAATGACTTAATGGGCAATGCCTGTAGGCATTTGTTGTATTAAATAATTGCAATTTACCTGTTTCAACTACTAGGAAGATTTTCATTCAGTTAGAAATGCAAGTTCTCAGAGTGCAGTGAAGACACTAAATGTAGAAAATCATTGCCCAGAAAATCATAGCTCTGCAAGAAAAGAACATTGTTGTTAGCTTTTTTTTTTTTTCTCCAGGAGAAAAGCAGCTGATATAACAGGACGGGGCATTTTCCACTCAGAAAACATGCATGCTCAGGCAGGCTGGAGGACTGTGTAAAACAGGCAGCTGTGGAGAGATGAGTAAGTCTCATCCATTCAGAGATAAAACAACTTCTTTTTTTTTTTTTTTTTACATAGGATAGTCTAATGTGGAAACTGCCAATCCTTCTTCTCTCACTACTTCTTTGATGTTCATTTTCTTTAAATTTTTTCCCCTGTGATGAACAACAGAGATTGCCAGCAAGTATTTGCAAACTCAGCAGCAAAGCAGAAGGAACTGAAGACTTGTTGCTCTGAATGAATCCCTGAAAATGACTGTCTACAGTCATTCCCTTCTCTTTGCTTCACTTAGTGAGTTATGGGATAAAGGGAAGCAAAGTATGACGGCAATAGCTATAATAATAATAACAAGTCATTAATATTTGTAAAACCTCTGTTGGAGGCATGTAAGTATGCAAAGTATCACTCTGAAAGGGGTACTGAAGAAGGCATATTTATTTCCTCACAGGCTGCCTCTTTTTACCAATACATTTTGGGTTTTGATAGCATCACTGATTTTTGATAGCATCACTGATTTTTGATAGCAAATTTCAGTGCTGTAAAAATACCACGAGAACAGTGAAAAGTGTACCTAAACCAGTACACTGTCCATGCTTTGGGAGGAGTACAAGAACAGAGTCAGAACATTGGAAGATAGTAATATTTCCTCCAGATACACTCCCTATCACAAACCATTACATATGTTGCACGTGATGAACACAGAGATCATAACCTGCTCATTCAGAAATCAGCCATTCTGGGAGCTCCCCTTGCCTGAGATGCCACTTGCCCGAAGCAGGAGGGTGGGTGGTGGCACTAGGTGGCACTGGAAGCCCTGCGGTTAAGGCAATTTTAGTGTTATTTTGGGCTTTAGGCGCCATCTGGCGTTATTGTTGGCTTTTTCTTGAAAAGTCTGTTTATGAGACCCTCACACTGGCAAACTCCACTTTTCATGCTTTACAATAAATATACACAACTAGATATTAAAATAGAGTATCATCGAGTTTTGCTGAATGGATTAGTATTTCCCTTCCTTTCTTGTTATACTTCTGGAAAGGAATTCAATATGCAATGCACTTATCAATTCTGATTTTTAGCCAAAAACATTTAATCGGAGAAGGTTTGGCTTAAAGCCGTGAATGTGCTGCCAGATGCACTCTTGCTTCTGGGTGTAAGAGTGTTTCTATGCCCTTTCCCTCACAGCTCCTTGGCTTCTCCTCCTTTAGGCTTCCTCTTGAAAACTCAATCAAACAGGTAAGACAAATCAGAGAGACTGCCATAGGAGGCAAGAGCACCAAGATAAAACAAAAAAACCCCACAGCTCCATATATTCTTCCAACTCCTGTCCACCCTGCACCCCTCCCAAAAAGAAACACCTAACCAAAACAATAACAAAGGACTAGTTCTTCACAATAATCCCCAAAGCCTGGAAGGTATCTAATCATCAGTCAAGATGCTGCATACAAATGCCAACCACCTAATAAGGATTTTCTTCCATGCAAGTTCGTTGCAAATCTGCTCATTCCTTTCTCCATTCTTCATTTGTTTGGCCTGAAATGCTTTAGTAACAAATAACAACTTTCTTTATATCCCCAGAATATTCCTTCTGGATAGAAGAGTGTATTATTTGTGTATGTAAAACTCTGGATTCTGCTTTGCCATTTCCTAGACAACATACATTGCTGGGTTGAAGGCAGTGTGCAACAGGTACACACTGAGTTTCCCAAAAGCAGGCATCTGTTTCACATTTTGAAAGACTCTTGCACTGTTGTAAAGGCTGGGAGGGCAGGAGGAGGCTTCTTCTCAGTCCTGCTCAAGTTGAGGCTAACAGAGAAAGTTTCTCTTCATTTCTTTAGGAGCATACAGTGGATTTTGTCTTTTGCTACTACCTTGTAAATTGATGCTGTAACAATAAATTGCCGACACAGTGTGACGAGGAGAGACAGCTGTGGCTCTAGGAGCTGGTGGGTGACTGACGCTGAGGTAGCAGCTGACTAAACCACTCCAGACCCTGTCTACAGACAGGGCGGGGGACTCCACTGACTCCACTTTGAAAGGCAGAAGGGCTAACTTGTTCTTCCTGGGATTACCAACACTGGCACACTAAAGCCAAAACTCAGATTACCTTTGTATAACTTGCCAACAACTGATTTACCCTGTTATTATCCAACATCCCATCACCTGGGGGCAAGGATGGAGGGGGATGGCAGGTAAGCACCAGGGCATAGGGTGGGCACTTCTGCAAACCGCCAGACCAAGCAGGTTAGCCAGGGGAATTCAGAAAGGAGTGTGAAACAGTTGACCTACCGAAAAATGAATCCTCTCGCAGACATAATGAAGACAGAATTTGCATTAGAAATTCATACAGCTGTTTGGAGAGGGGAATGTTGCCCTCAGGGACAAATCCACTCCCTAACACCCAGCCTTAGCGTCTCCCTCATGCCTGGCCAAGGTCCTCCCCCTCATGAGGAAGAATCCTGCCCCCGAGGCGCCTAAGCAACAGTGGAGCAATCCTGAGGAGGCTGCTTTATTAAATTAAATGTCCTCGTGGGAGGATGCAATTCAGAGTTTTGGTTTTTTTCTTTTTTCTTGTTTCTTTTTTCTTTTTTCTTTTTTCTTTTTTCTTTTTTTCCCCAAATGAAGTTCCCTTCTCAGAGAAGAGAGTTTCATTTGGAAAAATGAATTCTGTGTGGCATGATTCAAACCGAACATTGTCTCTTCGTTCCTTTTTTAAAGTCAAGTTGTGTAAAAAGTAATACATTTCCAAAATCAGATTGTGTCCTCCTTCAGATCTGATTACTTATTCCACGTTCATCATTAGGATAGATCCATGCTTTAAGCAGGACTCTCCAGTGAAAACAATGAGTGTTCTGCCTAAATTAATAACGCAACATGTCCCATAGAAAATAACTAAAAGATAAATCAAGCCAAGTTAGTTTCATTTAGGCTAAATGTGGGAGTTTTGCTCTGAAGTAAGAACATAGCAATTTGGTCTTGTTCTGTTCTAAAAGCAATTAATTTGAGAAACATATCCTAAATAATCAAGACAGGTCAGCAAAGTAACCAGGACTACATCCCTGAAATACAAATGAGGATTCTTTGCAACTTTAATATCAGGTTTTCCATACAAAATAATCAACATAAACTCTCAAATCCAATATTCCTCTTAGCTTTTTTTTTAAACTTTATTCAGTGTAACTCCTTAAGAACACTCTCCTTTTGCCTATTTTGTACTATTCTGCTCATGCTAGACCACAAAAATTAAACATTTTTATAGAAGAAGCTTAGAAGGTCTGTACTCTAGTTAAGTGCGTGCTTTACTTGGTGTACCTGCACCACAAATAAACAAAAGCAGAAGGTCATGTCATTGTGCCCCTGTGTGGCTCCAGTAACAGGACTTTGGACTATAGTCTACACAGGTGTGGGCACCACAATGGTTACTTTGAGACTGCGTTTCAAGCTCGTGTCCCAGCACATGTTTAAGCTCAAATTTGTTCTACGTCCAAATAATTTCAATATTATCACCCAAAACACAGGAGCTTCAAACAGAGATTTGGAGTCATACTATTCTTTAGTCCAGATTCAAACATGTTAACATGCAGCAAAATTACACAAGGCAGGCAAAGCAGCGTTGGTGCCTTCTAAAAAGGCTGATATCTGCAGCAAGACACTGTAGGATACGTGGGCTGCTGAACTGTACTTCGGGGCCAGAACGGCCGACACACAGTTGAGAAAGTGCATTTTGTTTCATGTAGCTTTCTGGCTTATGCTCTACCCACAAGGGTAAGGGAGATGGAGCCAATGTGGTCCAAAATTTCCTGATTCTTCTTAGAGCAAAGGCAATTTGTAAAATAAGTTCTATTTTAACCTCCACCTGTGCAAGACAGTCCCCATGCCGAGATTCTTTTCACAGGACAGAAAAGACAATCAGGCTCTCAGAAGGGCTTTTCAGCCTGACTTTGTTCATTATATCTTTTCAGCTCTCAAAGGTGCTGAGCAAAGTGGCAACACCTGTTGTGAGAAGAGAGAGTGCAGCAAAAACAGACAGTGTGAACTTCTCTTCCAACCAGTCTGTTCTCACTACCTGTGTTCTACCATCTAGTGTTTATATTGTTCAGACATTTTACCAGGGGATTTGTGTTGGTTTTGTCTAATTATCTTCCAGATTTTCTGTATAGAACAACTTCAGGTAGGGCAACTTCACCCCGCTGAGAGAGAAATGTATAAATAAAATTTTCACTGCACTGTAGACTGGAAAAATGAAGGGAGGTCCCACCTCACCTACCCATGCCCTACGAAGCTCTTACTCATGTAGGGAAGGTCACTGATGTAGACTGGGCTTTAAATGACTTGTCAAGAAGAAAATTAGTATCAGAAAAATAAACAAAATTACAAATTTCTTGACTCTTCAGCTTTGCCCACAACCTCTTTCTCATGCCCTCCTCCAAACATAAAAGGCACCTTAACATTCTTTGTCATGCAAAAATTCTCATTTGTGTGAGACTCCAGTGACTTGTCTCACGGGCCTTTTTGGGCATAAATACCTCTTCTAAAAAGAAGAAAAAGGTCAGATTCGTTAAAGACTTCACTCTACTCATGACTACCAGGCATGCAATGTAATGACTCCAGGAGATAGGTCTTCAGTCCTAGTGTTAAGGAATGCAATTGGAGCCGTTGCCGGTACAGACATGTCACTGATGCTACTAAAACAAAACTTGAGCTAAAATTTGTTTCATGTCTTTACTTGCTTGCAATGGAAAGTTTGCTGGCAGCTGTTGTCATCATTAGCCTTGTGGCCATGTTTTTTTCTAAAGTGTCTTGTGCCTTACTGAAGCTTAACGCTTGTTAAGTTGGGAGGCGACTTTAGGTGATGTGCCAGCAGCAGACAACAAAGTGTTCTTTTCTCCTGTTGTAACAGAGTCGTAAGTTTTGGTTTATGGATAATGGCAGCTACACACAGTAAATTAAAACACACACAAAAAAAGAGGAAAACATGAAGGCTTTTCTCTAAGTAGTCTATTTAGCCTATTACAGGCTCCCCTCGGGTTTTAAATACAACCATAAGAACACTCTTATTTTTCACCATTAACTATTTTCTTAGTGAGCTAAGAGCAGGCATTTTTATAGCAATGTCCCTCTCCAGGGACCCCAGCCTTATAAGCTTTGAGCAGCATTATTGTCACCTGCCTTTGCTGTGGGTCCCTAGACACGCAGGGAAAGGTGCGATCTGGAGAACACTCCTTTCTCCCCGCGCAGCTCTCTGGGAAGGAGTTGAAATTCATCATCTGCTAGTACGCTGTCCTCTGGTTTTGCCTTCTCACTATAGATTGCTAGGAGGGATGGTGGTCCAGCTTTTAAATATGGATCAGATACATTATCTTTATCCTTTAAACTGACAGAGGGCTATATCTCACAGCATGCCAGGAAGCCCAGGAAAGAACCACTGAAGCAAACTGTGCAGCCCAAAGCAGACTCAAGTACATTGGTTCTATGCAGTGAAGCTTCAAATGTGGCTCAGGCAGGTCTGTCAGGGCCATGGGACCCACTGCAGGACATCTGGTAATTTGTTGGTATAAAACACCAAAGGCACTAGAACCACTTAACTTCACCAGTGTACTTCCCTCTTTCATCTTCCCCAACACACCAGCTTCTGTAGAGAGGCCCTGTAATGTGTCCTGCAAGCAGATGGGGAGGTACTGTATCACTCTACAGAATCACAGAGCAGCCTCAGACTGTTAGGTTCAAGTTTAGGTTCATTATTGTAAAACAAGTCCAGTGAAAGCTAATCAGATTAAGATAATTAAAAAGCAACCAGGCACCTTCAGCAGAAAAAACAAGACTAGAAGTCCAAGCAAGGAGCAGCATGTTTTTGCCCATTGGTTGTGGTTTTCCTTGTTCACTCAAGTTACCAGAGTCCTTGAAGTTACATGGAGCAAGCATGGCCAGGGACTGGCATTGTTTTAGCAGTATGATGAAACTAAAGTGTTAAAGAAATCTCTAAGGTTTGTGTGATTTAACACAGAGCTCTGTGGGTAGGTCCTGGGCTGGAGACAGGTTACATGGGGAATTCGGTTCCTTACAGTAACTCCAGGTCCTCAGGGCAAACTTGGACTTGTCACTTCAGCTCTCTGTTCTTTTCTCCTCCTTCACATTACAGCCACGATGATGATACACTGCTGCCTTACCCTTTCCTGCCTCACCTCCTGGAACAGGAGCTCCTCGGGAAGCAAGTTGCTGGCAGCTGCACGCAGGAGCACAGCCTGGCGCAGCTCTTCATGGCTCCACGAGCAGCAGCAGGGTGTGTGGCACACCTGTGTCACTAGGAGAGCACACAGAGCAAGGTTCACTGTCCCTGCCACGGTAAAGGCAGAAAGACAGCAGGCAATAACCACTCTCTGCACACTTAATAATTTAAAGGAAGTAATTGCCACACATAACTTAAACCTTATGGGTGATTCAGGAAAGTGGAATTAATTAACCATCTTGGCACTTGGACTTGATTCTATGGCTGGGATGTATTATAAAACAAATAAACATCATGGAAGTGTTGTTCTATTTGTCATGCTCTGTAACAAACTGGGGAAAGTACTACCGAATAGAAAGCCAACATCTTTCCTCACATACGCTCTGCCTTAAGTAATCATCTCTTCCAGTACAGATCTGAGGCAACTGCATTCCTGCTATTAGCTCTCTTCCAGTTACACAGGAATATGAAGTACAGAAATAAAATTCCACTTGTATTACACCTGCCTTTCCTAAGTGGCCAGTGCATGTAACTTGCTCAATTTAATTTTAGAATCTCAGACCCAGCCAGAAGCCAGCTCAGTCTCCCCAGGGTCACTCACCTGGCAGTCTTTTGCCAGGTTCTTTGCACTTGCATCTTTTCCTAATTTTCTTTCATGGTGCTTGTGTGTCTTTTGATGTTCCTGCATGATAAAACAAGGTAACCTAATAAAAAAAAAAAACAAGGAAAGGAACAGAAAAGCCATTTTAGCATGTGTAACAACAATCTCATTGGAATTTCTCTGAAAGGCTTGTGGTCTGATCTTGTAGAGGCAAACACCTCAGGTTGAGTCCTTTTTCTTGCTCTGACCCAAACATTTGCAAAAAATGGGCAGTTTCATCTCTTTTTTCTCACAGGATCTAGACTTTTTCAAAATAATATTTCACACATCAGTTTTCACTTAGGTATTGAGAGAGCTGGCTGCCCTGATGGAAGTGCAGAGATCCCAGCTGAGCTGAGTGCCCCCTCAAAGTAAAAGTAAGGTAATGGCTGCTCAAAATCAGGCAACTGCCATGTTCTCAGTGGCAAAACTTTACAAAGAGACCAGACTAAACAGCTGCCCCAAGAGAGGTGTTACGTCCTTTTGCATTTGAAGTGAGCCTAAAGCTCAGGTTGCTCTCCTCTGGTGCTACAGCTCTGTAAGCAGCAGTAGCATATGTATTTCAAACATCAGCCACTGCTGAAAGACAATGAACAAAGGGGCATGCAAAAGGGAGGAAAGAACTCAGAGCCAAATTCTCTCAGGTCACATACCAGGTGAGATGACACTAGTTCAGGCTGTTCACTTGTCCAAACGAGGCCCTACTGCCATCTGCCCACATATTTCTATCTTTCCGGTGTTGTTGTCACAGCAAGTCCTTCATTCTTCTGAAACAAAAAAAA
>VZTG01000673.1:1721047-1737415 GCA_013397845.1 Melanocharis versteri | reverse complement strand
AAAAAAAAAAAAAAAAAAAAAAGGCCACCTGAACTATTGTATGTGTATTGATTTGGTTGATTTGCTGCCTGTGTAACTCAGAGCATCATTAATCTGATACAGAGAGCACCATTTCAAAGGCTTTGACTAAGTACAATATCAAGTGTCACCCTGGGCTCTAGAGTACAAAAAGTACAGATAGCACAAACAAAAGGGCCATATTCACCCCAGTTTAACTCTTCCAGCCTTGCTAACAATTGCCATAAGGTGGTTATTCTGGAGTTGAATCAGAGGAAAATCTGAACCAGAACAGGAATGGGAGAAAGTTGCTTGGATAAAGATGTTTTCTTGATTTGTTAAGAATGTTGCTTGATTGATACCACTGAAAATGCCAGATGATTGGATGATTACTGTTTTTCAGATGTTGGAATTGTCTGGTTTCTGGATAGCAATATGTTTAGCAAAGGTGCTAGTCACTTCCTCCACATAAATAAGATTAATTTCTCTCCAGAAAATGAATATGCAGGTAGCCTCTGATCAGAACTAGCGAACTGCTTCATGAACACCTGTGAGTATATTTAGAGAAAGTAGCAGCAGGCATTTGCTTTCATAAGAAGAAGCCTTTCAAACTCAAATACACCTTGTGTTCTTGTCCAAATTCCTTCCCCTCACCTGCATTCTGGTCCACACTTCTATTGCTGTGTCAGCTGCCATCCTTGCTGTTCCCACGCCCTCCTTCCCTTATTCTCAACAATTGCCATCGGCTGCTGCCTTCTCCAGCCCTGGTCTCAACAAGACTTGTCAGCAACTACAGCACACAGGGCTGCTGTATAGGCTGCAGCTCATCAGCTAAGTGCTTTGGAGTATGCTCTGTGATCCCACACGGATTTTCAGTATGTTTCCCCTGTTCCTACAACCCACACATATTTATCCAGAAGAAGAGGTGGACTATTTCATTATGCCAGCTGGAAAAAAAAAAAAAAAGGATGCCAAATCTCCAGTGCAATAGGGCTGTCATGAGCCTGAAGCAAAACAAAACTCAGCACCCTGTCCAGCCTTCTTGCCCTTGATCATTCCTGATATTACTCAACCCCAGGGGCTCAGTCTAACCTTTATGGCATGCCTTTGGCAGACAGAAACTCCTATAGTTTTACTGAAGCTAAATATTATTTGAATTCTCAGTCATTATGGTGTCCCTTAAGAGAAATTATGCAAGGCAATTCAATGACTTGACTTTTGTCCTACCAATAAAATCCTTTTTATGTTGAAAAGGGTATTTTGATCTGAATGACAGAGGCGGGGCTGGATCCTGCCTAGTTTTCAAGCCAACAAGGTGGTGGAGGGCCAGGGCACATTTCAGCTTTCAGGTTTTTACAGAGCCCAGAAATGGGCAAAACATCATCTATAAACTTGAAATAAGGTGAGAGGGGAAAGCAACTGTTTTCAGTTTTTAAACCAGTTCCAGTACCAGTTGAAATCAACCCCATGTGCCTTGAAATTCACTGAGAGTAGAATGTTGTTGGTGGTTTGTTGGTTTGTTTGTTTGTTTGTTTGTTTTTGTGCTATTCCTCTGGCTTAGCATTGCAAAAATGTAAAAAAGAAAAAAATTATTTTCTGAAGAAACAGATGTTGTTGCTGACCCAGGTGGAGTACCTATGACAAAAAACCAACTTCTCTCTGTCACTGAATTATTGTTTCTCACTGACGTTAAGAAAACAGCCTGGAGATTAGCCACTGATAAATGGTTTCTATTTCCCCAAAGGTAAGTTTCCCGTTTTACACTGCAGTGTAGACAATCGAGCCTATGTCGGATTGTCAGTAACGCGTGACAATGGTTTCCTGTAACAAACAGGCTGTGTTCCAGTCTGCACATTCCACTTCCATTAATCCTTGTACTACTTTGTGTTTAAAATATAAGTAGCATGACTGGAAAAACAATAAGATATCATCTGAGAAGCAAGTGCATAAGGGTGCAGAACTCTTAGAAAACAGTATTGCTGACACTGGACTGTCCCTGGGCTTCTCAACATGTAGGGAAGACGAGATCTTGACACCCTAAAAACAGGTTAACATAACTCACATGTGCTTACAAAACTCGGGAACTGACAGTTTAATCCCTGCTGCTGCAATGAAGAAAGCAGAAGCAATAGATTGCTCCTGCAAGGAGCAATAAACCCTCCTTCCGCTCTGTTCTCACTCCAAAATAGTCACCATTCATCTGTTTCGCCAACCTTTTACTGAGGAGCAGCTGGATAGCTGGCTGCACAGGGGATGCAGATGTCCCTTCCAGCACAGGCATTCAGGCAGCAGAATCCTTGCCAGCCCAGTTTATGAAACAGGGGGACCCATTTCATTCCTTGGTTCTGCGTGCCCCCACAGAATAAATAGAGACAAGTCTTTGAAGAGTCCTAAAACACAAAACCTGAAGAGCAGCAAAATAGTGAAAGGAGAAAGCACAACAGGACAATTTCCTCACGCACCTACACTGAGATCATCCATTTTAGGATGAAAAATAATTTTATGCACTTCCGTAATGAAATAACAATCCCTTAATTTCTAACAAGGAAGCCTGCTTAAACACTAGCAGAGCCTAGATCAATACCTTAGATGTGGTTTAACACTTTATGCTTTTGTTTCGGTGCCTTTTAAAGCATAACTCAAATATGAGTCCCTGATACTTGTTCTTAGAATTAATTATATTCCTGCGTTTGCTTGAATACAAGCCAGAAAGTAATGAACTACAGACCTGAGTGTCAGAAAAAATATATGATCAAAGGTACACATACACTATTCACTATTCCATACATTCTTTAAATTGCTGGGGTAGGTAAAAGTCTTCTCCCATTTAGCTCACACATTTTCATTTACTGAATTAAAAAAGCATTTGTTGGTCAGTATTCTTTGCTTTCTTTTAGGTTCCTAGTTGCTGCCATTTTACAGAGCACACTGTCTGGTCCTGACTGCGTATGAGTCAGCCCAGTTTTAAGAAGGTAGGTGGAAAATTAGTGTTTGGGCCAGCTGAGGAGAGTGATGGTTGTTTCCCAGTTAGTTTTGACTAGAAATAGTTTGTTGAGGAGCATGGGTTTGTGTTAATTCTAGAGGGTGCATCAGAGTGATTTTTCTAGGTGTTGTGCCCAGGAAAGAATCGTTTCACCACTGTGCTCTGATTTTGCATTTCTAGATGCTTATGTAAGAAAAACACCTTGCTGATTTGCAAATACAAACACTCGAGGCCTCCACATTGTATGAGTAAATTGCTTTTTAAAACTCTAGATCAAATTCCAATTATTTTACTTTCAAAAAAGCATCTGTTAAAACATGATTTATTTCCTAAAGAAGACCATACTGCAAGAACCTGCACAAAGGATGATTAGGACAATCCCTTTTAGATAACTGATTTACATAGCACCCAATTAAATTACACACTTTACCTGTACAAGCACCAATTTAGAGGACATGCTCCAGGTCAGCCTTACTGACTTTTCTGCCCACTTTTTGCTACTCATGGAGGAACACAAATTCATCTCACGAGTGGGATATGAGCAAGCTTCATCAGATTAAGTCCCAGCTATAAGGGACTTATATCATCAGATTAAGTCCCATCGCCAAAAGGACTAGGGAACACCATCAGGGTTCACTAGCTAGTCCACTTTGACAGTAGGATACATTGACACTTATTACAAGTGTTTGTTCAGAAGGGACTAGGGCAAGGTAGCCAGAGTGCTGTAAATTCACACCTTACCTTCCTTCTCTCTAATCTGTCTATGTCAGACACAGCAATGAAAGATGAGATTTGAAACTGATTCCACTGAGCAAATCCAAAAAGTTGTCTGATCACTGAAGTTCCCATTCAAAACCAGACTTCCTGCCTCAGCTTAGCTGATTCGGAATGCAAGTCAATAAAAGTGGCTGCAGATGAATTCGGTCTAGCTTAAATGAATCATCCAAAAAACTCTTCTACACTAAAATCCTGTAGCATCTGTTTTCTCAGACAGCATGACTCAATCCTTAGCTATCAGCTGGATTCTGACCTTGCCTTAGGTGGAGGCTCAGAAAAAGGTGACCTGAGCCATCAGTCCTGACAACCCTGCCTTCTGCCAGGAGCTTATGGAAGCACCAGAAAAAATACACTTTCCTTAAGGCAAACTACCACTTCCCTTGGAATTTTCAGAAGCTCATTAGTACTTAAGGAAACAACAATGCTTACATTGTGTCTGTATCGTACCACTTTCTTTTTTGATCACTAGAGCATTGAAAAAGCTGTAGTGTTATGCACAGCACAGTAAACACAGTGCAAAAGGAAATCTGACCTGCATCATGTAACGAAGAATCATTTCAAAGTTTATACCTTTCCTGTGCAGGTGAAGAGTTTATGTTTTAGCCATGCAGTTCTCCTGAGCGAGGAAAATAACTCTAATACAAAAGAAAATCACAATTACCTTTTCTGTGTTTGTTTGTTTGTGGCTTTTTTCAGTTGATCCCACCTCTTTAGTGATAAAGCAGTTGGAAATGAGGAAAATGTATAGTATCATTTCTTGACTTAGCCCAGTAATGTGCTCACATCGTAGCTGTCAGTTCATTATACAGTTTCCTCATGAAATTTTAAGGCCTTTAACAGCATTCATATCATATTAAATAAAGTTTTGGTCACTGCGCATGTGCCAGTTTCCCAAAAATTTGATCTCTTTCACATATTGAAAAGCTTGGAGCATGTGCCCCTCAGACATGCTACCACTGCTTTGTTTCAAAATGAAACATATTTTGCTTAAAAAAATAATCCTGTGGAACCGCCATCTTTGTCTGCCCTGACAAGGTTTGGCGGTACTTCAGCTATCCTGATACAGATTTTGTGGGGCTGTGCTATTATATTTATTTATTTAATTGTGGTTTAAAAATTCCTTTTGCTAAAGTACAAAATTTTTAAACCAGACTATTTCACTGATGCTCTCCACCAAGAAAGCCCACCAACACTTTTATTGGAATATTTTGGAGACAAGGGCAAAGTTGGCTTCTGGATAAATCAAGAAGGTGAGTGACAGCCTCTTTGCCATTTGTGAATGTTGGGGCTTCAGATGCGTGTCTCAGAGGAAGGTGGACAGAAGCTTTGCAGAGACCTGTGCTGAGGAAAGGCACTACCACACCTTCCCCACCTCTCACTGCTCTTCCCCTCTTTCTGCCACAAGCTACCTCCTCCTGGGATTTCCCAGAGGTAGGTAATCTACATTTGAAACAGGATAAAGAAGAAATACTGAATGAGGCATAAAAACAAGCCACTCTGTTCATCCAATTTCCATAATGCTGCAAGAGTGGTGTGAACTTTTTCCTTTTAAAGTCCTAAGACAGCTGACAACAGGTTAAACAATGACAGTGTTAACTGTTGTAGCTGCTGAATACAAACAACTGATCATATATGACAGAAGGTGAAGAAGTGAGAGAAGGAGAGGATGTACATCACAGCCAGCTAGTGATCTGCTGGGTGATGCGCTGAACTGATAGAAGCATACTTATGGTTCAGGCTGAAGGTCAAATGTGGAGGCTTGATGGGTCTGTCTGGATTTTCTGCTTTTATCACGCATGGCCAGGAAGGGAATATTGAGTCACAATAAAGCGTGGTTCTGTATACTGTGTATGGACTAGCACCACAGAGAAATGGCTGCCTAAGTTTATCCTTCCCCCTTGCTTCAGAAAGTGAGTAGCTCCCTTAACAGCTCAAGCCAGAAACATATACTGGAACAGTAATATTTTCAAAATTATTTTATCATACAAGAAAGATAACATAAGAGGATTACAAATCTGGCTTCAGCAAAGTCATTAGCAAAACTCCTTCTAACTTTAGAAGCTTGGAATTTTATGTGAAAGACATTAATAGCAAAAGACAAAAGCTTAGCCTTTGAAAAGTTGGAACACACATTTATATCCAGGTAATGTTTTCCCAATACCCTCCTCCTCTTGCTGTTTCTAAGTACAATAAACAGAAGAGACCGACAAAGCTTTTGGTATCGGAAGAGAAAATTCTGCAACGGGACTGCTGAATGAAGTAACGGAATGTAAGAGTGGTTGGGTTTCCCTCAATGTTCTGAATTCTGAAGATGCTTAACAACAATGTGGCATTTAAAGTTTTTAACAAAAGATATTGTCTCACTAACATTAGGTTTCAAAACAAAAATATATTTTCTCACTAATATTCAACGAACCAGAAAGCAACAAATAATATATTCTTTTTTAAAAAACAGACCTATTGAAAATTTTAGTAGTCTTTCTTCAGTAATAGCTCGATTTAAATTATTATTTCATTTTGCAATATGAGACACAAAGAGAAACCTAATTTACTGAAAATATTTCTGCAAGCTTCCTACAATAGAAAACTCCTTAACCAAACTATCTGGTATATTAGTAAAACAGCAGACAAGTGAGTAGTAGACAATCCGCTTGGGTTTTGTAAGCTCTTTGACCAAGGAGTGCAGAGAAGACCATAAGTACAGATTAAGGGATAGGAAAGTCGTTCTCATATTTAAAATAACTGAAGTCTTAGATGACAAAACAGAAAAATAAAATACCTAATTTCAGCATGCGAAAAGTTAACTGTGAGGTCCATGATATCCCATGCTTCCATATCTTCATATAGAAAGCCTGTTCCTTAATACAGTATCATCTGAAACAGAAGACAAATAACAAAAAAGTATTTATTATTCAGACACCCAAACAATGACAGCAATGCCTCTTCTGGTTCCTGCTTTATAACTCTCTTTACAGCAAATCCTCACTCTTCTGTAATAATCAATCTCCATGAAAAAAAAGGCAAAGCAGTCCTGAATGTCTGTAAGACATCAAAAAATAATAACATTTCAAGGCTTTTTCCTCTCAGAGGAAGATAGCAAGCTTTTTTATCAGGCTTACTCTTGTAGTGAGAATAGTGATAGTTCTCTTGTAATTTGTTTTTTATATCCTGCTGTCTCAGACGAGGTAAAGGAGAAACTGTTGTCATCAACAAATTAGTTGCAACAAGTTCTAAACCTGTTCTTGCTCAGAAAAGCATCAAAAATGCTTTAGGTTGCATCCCTTGGCCCACTTGAAGGCATTTTTCTCTAGCTAGCCTCTAGGTCAGAAATTAACTGCTGCTACCTCTCTTCCTTTTCCAAGGTCGGACTTGGCCTACTTTTCATTATGCCCTTTATGAACCAACAGTCTCCTGCCCTTATGCTGCTACACAAGTAGTCAAGAGGAAAGAAATATTACCTAACTCTGATATGGGTGGGGGCATGTGTGTTATCTGAATTTGCTAGTGAATGTACTGAACAGCTTTTGATAGCTACAGGGAGGTATGTTGTAAACTCTCTGTAATGAATACTTGTAGACATGAATGTTTGTGCATACCTTCACTATAAGAACAAGTTGAAGCCTGCACCATTTATATTGTCTTACTTTTCAGAATTGCACCTTTCTGAGACTCTTCTCCTGAAGAAGATTTTATGTGATCACTCTATAAATTCATAGAGTTCACAGATAAACATTATGAGACTTTTCTTGATGAAAGCTGCAGATGATAAACAACATATACTTTATTCTCAATTCGAAAAGCTTGTAACAGTAGGTTTGATTTTGAAGAGAATTCATCTGTGAGATCCATTTAATGCAAATTATATTTGAAATAAGAGAGAAATCAGTCCTTCAGATAATTATACTGCCTTCTTCAGGAGGAAAAGCAATCTCTCACAGAGAACTCTGAGCAAGCCTGATACTACAATATTTACGTCTGTGGTAAGTCTACATTTAGAACTGTCATGAGTTACGAGGCTGAGAACAACAGTCAACTGATGTTTATCAAAACATGTATTGATACATACAATAACTTCTTTGTCTTATACCTCTGCCTTTTACTTATGAAAAATTAAATTTCTGTAGCTTGTGGAAGTGAATATAAAAGCATAACTTAAAATCTCAATCCTGCCAGCAACTCTGGAGGAGAAGCCCTAACTAAGGAAAAGCCCCTGCTGAATCTCTAAGGTGCGTACATGGTGGGTTTTATTTGGGGGGGCAAGAGACTGGAGAGAACAAGCTCCCTTAAACTCTCAAGTCAAAGGAAGAGGTAGTAAACATCCCTTTTATCTCTATGCTTTTCAGAATCCAGTAAAGAGTTCAGTGGCAAGTACAATGCCTTTAAAGACCCACCATCAGGTTCACTATAAGATTCCAAGTTTAATGATGAGCTCAGGATGTGGAAAGGAAAATTTCAGACAGTATCTTTTATGAGACCAGCTGACATAGTTGGAAGTAGACCAGCTTTGAAGCACACCAGCCCTCCTTAAGTCTATTACACAAGCAGAACCTTTGCCACATTGTACAGTCTTACAGCTATTTTGGGTGGTAATTTACTTGTGTCAATCAGTTACACAGTTTATCCAATTACGCGACACTCATAAAACCAAATTGTAGGCAGACACAGTAGATCCACATCGGATAGGGATTTACAGCTCAAGATGAAGTGCTAGTGGAAAGGGCTTTGAAGTCTTTAAAAACTTCCATTTAATATGGCACCGAGACTGGGGCATACCCAGAACCCAATGTCTCCATCACATTTGGCAGTGGTGCCTGATTATTCAGTATAGCCTCCTGAATCACCAAAACCACTTCCTGCAGCGGACTTTCTGTAAATCTCTTATCCAAGTACTGACCCAGCCCAGCCCTGCTTAGCTGTATGCAATCATAGCCTAAGGTGGTGTGACTGCAAGCACAAACAGCATATATCTGGCATTTCAGCTCAGTTAGCTGTCTTCTTCAGAAAAGAGCCTTCCTTTCAAGGCAGTCATTAGACGCAGTTTTATAGGAAGGGTTATTTTCCTGCAGTAAAATCACCTGAGTATATTCAAATATCAGATTATCTTTCCTATTCTGGTCAATGGTGAAAACACTGCCTGTGCCACATAAGGTTGTTTGAATTTAGTGGTAACTTCCTGTTCTGATCACTGGTTGTCTAGTAACTATTATTAAAATGGGTAAGTAAGAAAAGATGATTTAAAAAAATGTAAGTGTAACTGTGGGATCATTTTATGAACAAACACAGCTTTCTACAGTTACTCAGCGCCTTTGACAACATTCAATACAGCAAACCTTTTCAAGCCCAAGTGTTTAAACTTTAGGTGCCTAAACAAAAAATAAGCACAGGTTTAGCAGACTGACTGTATATGTACCCATGATTACATTTCCAGAAGCGTTAAGACTTTTACAGCTCTTCCTGATTTTACTCAACATCTCTGACAATCACAGCAGGAGATCTGAAAATTATGGCTTATATTTGTATCTGAAAAAAAAAAGAAGTAAGTTTAAACAGATGCAGGCTTCTGTCAGGGCATATCCTCCTCTCTGCCTACAGCCTGAATCACTATGCAATATGCAGGACTGCTGTGCAACTATTCTTGCCCCACAGCCATGAACAAGAAGCAGCGCAGCTGCTTTTGCAGCCCATGTGCTATTGTAGCAGGGCAGCTGCTTTAGTTCCTCGCAGTTATGGAAGCGTGGCCCACACATGCCATGTTCTCTGACCTGTTTCACCTTCAAATAGGCTGGAATTCAGGGTCAGCTTGCACAGACCTAGGGCTCCACCAAAGTCAAAAGGTGGATGTTCCACGTGCAAGCTCCCAGCGTGCCGTCTCTCATGTGGTAACAAAGATATGCTGAATCCTATGCATACAGTAAATACACTTTGCACTGGAAATAAATCTGATTTAGTGCATAATTTAGCTGGTCACACTAAAGATTTTGTGTTATTCCATTGTAATAAGTCTGTACTGTTAGCATTATTCTAAAAAAGGCATTTTATTCCCTTTTTCTCTTCTGCACTTATGCTGGGCAGACCTCTAGCCCAGTTCATCTGCATATAAAATGAAACAAAACTTATAACAATAAGATCTCGCTACACTTAACAAGGATGTATCACTCCCCCACCCCTCGGTAAATTATTTTGCTGGAGGCTACATCATTCTCTCTGAGTAGTATGTTGGGAGTTGACAGAGGCGTGAATAATTCGCGGCGCAGAAGCCTCCCCGGCCGAGCTGAGCTGCAGCATGTTGGGCCGGCCTTTGATGCAGACTGGTTGGGCAGGTTCCTGGGCGCCCCAGGAACCGGTCTGACGGGCCTGTTATGCCAACAAATTCTGGTATGATTCCATGCTCTCCAGAATGCAGAAACCTGCCCAGCCAGTTAAATGAAAGGCATATTAGGTTATCCATTGCACATTGTATATATCTTAGGTGCAGCAGATCTCCTCTCGGCATTCTCTAGTGTGGTCCACAGTGGCTTCCTCATCTCACTTACACTTGAGGTTTATAGCTGGAGGGGAAGTCAATAGTAAATATTTATCACCCCGACCAAGAACAGAACTTTTCACAATTCAAACAGAAGGGTGAGTTTTGAAAATCTTTCTTTAAAATTAATTTAAGATAACCTGAAGCAAAAAATTTCTCTGATGCTTGAAGTGGTATAGTGGCTATCTCCTTAATGTGTCTGAGTTCTGTCAGTCTCTGTGGCACTTGTAATTGCTGCTGTTTGAGCCTTCTGTGTGCAGCTCAACATCATCTGCTCTGTCCGCAGAGTATTTACTGCAGAGACAGTTCAATGAACCTAGCACGGGAGTGAGAGATAGAAACCCCTCTGCCAATGACTCAGTATTTTGAGCAGTTCACTTAAGTATTGCTTATTGGTCTTCTCTTTTATACAGCGTTTTTATAACCCCTGTCACATAATAGCAGTGTTGTGATAAGGCATAGTGCCATTACAGTAAGATGTGTGGTTACTAATTCTTGCCAGACTAACCTTTTTAATTTTTCAATTTTATAGAGTGAGCTACTTAAGCCTAGATTTACTTACCTACTCAGAATTAGCTTCATGGTAAGATAGGAAACTTACTTGTCATTCTTACTACTTTCTTTCTACATACTTATTAGAAATTTACCTGTTTAGAATGAGTAACGGTGGTGGTAATGACAATAAAAAGCAGTGCTAGTCATAAAGAGCAGGCTGACCTGAAAGTTGTACCTGTATCTGCAGCTGAATCCATTCACAGGTTCCGTGTCAAATAAGAAAAATTAAACAGTGTGAAAACAAAAGCTGTGGAATCTGGTAACTGATTAACTACTGGAGCACAGAACTACTTGCTGAGCTGAATAGAAAGGAATGAAGACAGGTTTTGTCATGCCTGTTAGGACAAAATAAGTCTTTAACTTAAGTAAATGTGAATCTTCTCAACATCTGTGTAGCTACATTTTTAAAAACCCTCACATAGCTACTTCCGCCTCCCAGGAATTCTTGATTTTGTCTGTCTTTAAGCAATACAATTACCATTCTCTTTCGTGATGTGAAAAAACCCCATATCAGAATCAGTGGATACAAACCACTAGATACAAAATATCTATACAGGATTATGTAAGACTTTATGGTAGACACACAACAGAAAGCTTCAATTATGTTTACTGCCAGCTATTCCCAGGTTGATGCTAAAATTAATATTATTCTTTTGCAGAGTGCCAAGAAAAAGGCCTCCTGAGCCTCTTAAAAAAAATCAATGAATTGAAATCACCTTTTCATTAGCAGCACTGTATGCGTGTGTAAAGTTTTTTCTGCGAAGTGTGGATAAACAGAAAAGAACATAGGAAAAGCTTTGTAGTCTCACAGAAGCTGAAAATATTCATCAGGAAAAAAAGTTTAATTTTCTTATATTCTCAGTTGATTCTGCTATCAAATACGTAAGGAAAACCTGCTAAGGGATAAACCATTTTCCAAAGAAAAATTACAGCTGGCTGAACTGTATGGTTTGCACAAGAACTCTGTGTCGAGCCTATAAAATGCTACAAGAGAGCTTTGATTTCTAAAACTATAGGATTTTAACACAGAACATGTTGAATATGCTTAAAATTCAAACTAAATAAACCATTTTTTCAAAATGCTGCTTACCATTCTCTCTCTCTCTCTCCAGTTTATGTGTTCTGTTTTATTTGGGTTTTCCTCAGCTGCTTTTTTTTTTTTTTTAGGGAGCTGGAAGAGCAGGGGATATTGTTTGGAGATTTCTTTTTCCCAAATGGTAAGTAAAAAATTACTTCCTATATATTGTTTCTTTTCTGTCCCTGATTTCATGTTGTTCACTACAGTAAAAGGTAGGTGGCATGATTTTGTGCACAGATCTGTAAACTTTTACTTCAGCCTTCCAAAGCTGAGATAAAAATGCATAACTACTCAAACTGGTCATGTTAACCTGAGAAACATCAGTAGGAGCAAAACATTTCCGCATGCAGCTAACACAAATAGGTGCTGCTGCTTAGAGCCTGAAGACCAGGAACACTGCACTGGGGTCCTACAACAGCATCCCTCCTGCTGCTTTCCCCCCTACCCCCCATCAATACTTCCCAAGAGACCTGAGAGTTTGAGTTGAATAAGCCGTGGCAGGTTCTGACTATAGATGAGGAGTAGTGAAAGCACTTCAAAGAAGAGTGTTCCTTAAAATGAACAGTGTTACTGGCATCGGAGAATTTGATCTGGCTACGCAAACATGGCTACGCAAGCAGCTTGAGAAGAATCAAATTCAACTAGTGGGGGTGATGGAGTGGCTCCTCCCTACTTTTCCAGAGAAAGCAAACACCTGTGCCACACGGCAGTGGTGTTGCCTGTTGTCTGTGTGCCCTCCCAGCTGCAAGAAACCATGCTATTCAGAGCACTGCCAGTTCCTACACATCCAGTTCAAATCCCATTTAGGTAGCAGCTGAACTGTGGCACATGCTCTTATTTGCTGCATCTGAAGCTGGGCTCCTTTGATGCCCTTATTGGCAATTGCAACATAAAGTTCATTAAATGAACACGACTAGAGAGTTAAACAATATATTTATCCTTCCGTTGCAGATTTGCAAGTCAAGGAGGTTGTGCACACACTGGCCCTGTATATGTATGTGTGATCTATTAAATCTGATGCAAATACTTAAGGACCTCACTACTTTATTTTATGCATATATATGCAAAGAATGAAATAGTTATCTTTGTGCGTAAAGCAAATAAAATATTTAAATTTGATTTCCCATTGTAATTCAAAGCTCATTTTAATCTTTACATCTGAATTTAAAGTAATAGAAACAAAAAAAGGTAAGCTTTCTGCTAATCTCTTTTAGCCCTACTCTGTACGCATATGCAGTGAACTAGGTCACCTGCTGCTACCTGAGTGGTTAGAAACACTGATGCAGCCTCTGTACTACCCCTCAAAAAGGAAGGGGGGTGTGTGTGAATTAAAGACTACTTTTTTATTTTATCTGTGCTGCAACATTGCAGTACCCTTACAATAGAACTTCAGTTACCAGCTGATTTGCTGGTAAATAGTCCAGTTATCAAGAAGAAAGGCATTGTCCCTAAACTGTAACTGAAAATCAACAGCTCCACCTACTATCATAGGATTAAACATTTCAGACTATCCAGGTCTAAAATGGGCTAGGACAAAATAAGATTCCCTTTTTGCAGAATTGCTCATGGATAAGTGTTCTGTCACCTAGTTTAATGTGCCACAGTAAGGGTTATTTTGAAGCCTGGACATGAGCCATGACACCGCAGGAAGTTTCGTATCTGTTCAAGCACAGCAACGGTGAAGCATTTTTCCCACAGTTTTATTGTCTAGGTGTGTGTGTGTTTACTCTTACAAGGTGAATGAGATGCAGTTCCAGTTAGACTAGTCATCTTAAGACACCCAGCGTGTGAATGTGGAATATCAGACTCACCAGTAGTTTTCTAGCACATTCAATGAGCCAGGAATCTATTCAGTGGCCAACTATGTGATTACGGAGTACATAAGATCAAATAAATCTGGAAGGGAGATAAAAGTAAAGTTCAACCGTTAGTGTTAATTCGTTTTCACTTACTGTGGAGTAGATAAGGATAATACTGTAGAAGTCAGCGGATTTATATTGCTGTGAAGTTCAACATGAGAGAATACGAAAACAAACAGCTCACAGTTTATTGGGAAATAAAAGGGATGACAATTATTTGCCAGAGTGCTTCCTATAAATAGTAAGAAAGGTACAGTGTATGGTAAAATATCTGATCAATCAGCAAGAGGGCTATTTTATTGCTACTTATCAGATCTGTACGTAGATTTAAGACATCTGCTTCTCTTAATTCTGAGGAAATGATTGCTTGCCCACATCACAAACTTTTAGATTACAGAAGTTTCAAAAGTAGAATGAAAAGCTGTCAACAAGCACTATTTAGAAAGACTGGAGTGGCTATTACAACCTATTATGACATGACAGCTTCCTCTAAAACAGGTAGCTAATTTTAGTTCCACCACGTCTATTGATCTGATAATGGATCAAACTTACAATTTTATCTTACAATAAGTAATGTGCTGCTGAGCTCCTGAACGACACTTTCATTTTATTTAAGTTGAAAAATAAGTGGTTAAACAATGATGAGGAATGAGCAGAAAAGTTAAGCACAAGATTTTTTCAAACTACTTCAGAATTCGTGGTACATACTTGACGGGAAACCAAGAGTATTTTCAACAAAGTGGAACAACAGATTTGAAGCTTGAATCATGTGTCATCTCCTGTCTGAGGGTATTTCAAAATACCTCAAAAATGTTGAAAGAGTATTTCAGATCCAGTTTTATTTATGCTGTAGCTCCTTATTTACAATGTTTTCTTAAGACCTGAGTGATCTGAGTAATGTAAAAAGAGTTAGATGGAACAGCCACTAACAATTATGAAATACCTGAATACCTAACTTTTTAAATATTGCTATTAAAAATCTAGAAAGTATATGTTTGCAGCACTATCCCTTCCAAACTGATCACTATCACATCTTCTAGTCATGCCACCAAGCTGTCTCTGCAAGAGTTCCTATACATACCAAAATGGTCCAGTGGAATCATGTGAAGGCAGAATAATAATAGTGAAAAGCTGTGTTTTGTTTCTATTTCATCACTAAGAACTACCTAAAATCAAAGGGTTTATCTCATTTCAGACAGCAGGTCTGGTCCCAATGAATGAAGGAACATTGATCTGCAATTTGGGCAAAAAAAAATAACATTGAGAAGTGACAAAAAAGTTCAGCAGCCTTATACTGTACTAATTATATGTGCCTACTGGTTTCCATACTCACATAAAACATAAAAGTATGCCTAGGCTGCTCTGCTGCGCAGTAAAATGACAAGCCACGGAAACTGTTAAGGTCAAGAAGTCAGGGTGGAAGCACTGCAAATACTTCCGTGTGTAAGCCCCAGCAACCAGATTACAAATCCTGGGGTACAGATACATTTAACAGCATCGCCTTAAAGGCAAGGCCACTTCTAGCACAGTTGTACACCAATGATCCTCTTTACATCTAAACCAGCAAGAACTCTTCCAGGAAGGCAGGGGCAGCATTTGTTTCAAGGCAGGTTCTTGCACACACCCTTGCTTTTCCAGAGTGTTCTGTGCCTGCTGTCACACCGAACTGCGGCACCAGCCAGGGCCTGGCTTGTCCGCTTGGCTTTCCTCTGGCAGCTCTCTGTGGAAACCCCAAGTACAGGGCCAGAGGAGGAGAGGGCTGAGACAACACCTGGTGACCTGGATGAACAAACATGAGCCAGCAGTGTGCCCAGGTGGCCAAGAAAGCCAATGGCATCCGGGCCTGCGTCTGAAACAGTGTGGCCAGCAGGACCCTGTACTCGGCACTGGCGAGGCTGCACCACAAGTGCTGTGTCCAGTTTTGGGCCCCTCAGTTCAGGAAGGACATTGAGGTGCTGGAGCGTGTCCAGAGAATGGCAGCAAAGCTGGTAAAGTGTCTGGAGCACATGTCCCGTGAGGAGCTGCTGAGGGAGCTGGGGTTGTTTAGCCTGGAGGAGGCTCAGTTGAGACCTTATTGCTCTCTAAAACCACCTGAAAGGAGGCTGTAGCCAGGTGGGGATCAGCCTTTTCTCCCAGGCAATAAGTGACAGGACAAAAAGAAGTAGCCTAGAGCTGCTCCGGAGGAGGCTTAGGTTGGACATTAGGAAGAGTTTCTTCACAAAAAGGGTGATTAGACATTGGAATGGATGCCCAGGGAGGTGGTGGAGTCACCTTTCCTGGAGGTGTTTAAGGGAAGACTGGATGTTGCACCTAGTGCCGTGGTCCAGTTGACATGGTGGTGTTCAGTCAGGCTGGTCTCCACGATCTCAGCGGTCACTTCCAACCCAGCTGATCCCGTGATGCTGTGACTGTGTCACCCCCGCCACCTTGAACCCCCTGTGATTCTGTGACCGTGTCACCCCTGCCACCTGAAGCCCCTGTGATCCTGTGACTGTGTCACCCCTGCCACCTTGAACCCCCGTCATCCTGTAACTGTGTCACGCCCGCCACCTGAATCCCCTGTGATCCTGTGACTGTGTCACCCCTGCCACCTGAA
>VZTG01000673.1:1654799-1720686 GCA_013397845.1 Melanocharis versteri | reverse complement strand
TTTTTCCCCGCCGCTGGCGCGCGGAGCCGCCGGGAGCCAACCAGGTAACGGCGCGCGCTCTCCTCATCCTCCGCCGGGGAGCGACCGCGAGCGCGCCGCTCCCGCTCCGCTCCGCCCCGCCCGGGGGACGGCCCCGCCACAGCCCCTCCGGCCCGGGTCCCCGCCGGCCCCGGGTCCCCGCCGGGCGCTCTGCCGGCGCTGCCCCGCCTGCCCGAGGGAGCCCCGTTCTCTCCGTCTGGGAGGCTCCCGCCGCTCGGGAGAAGCGGCGTGTGGGACATGCCACACCGCTCCTCTGCCGTCCCGGCTGCGGGGTGTGACCCAAGCCTGGCGGGAAGCTCCCAGGCGTTGGTCATGGCAGGATTTCCCAGAGCATCCCGGCGTGTCTTTCGAGTGAGTTTTCTGTGCGGTGTTCGTGCAAGAGGGAAAGGAGAGCAGAGGTCACCTCCGGGAAGTACAGGAGCGTTGAGTTTGTAGGAGCAGCCGGTGGGTTTTTTTCGGTGGGGATCAAGGCGCCTGTGCTCCCCAGAATCCCGGAGGGGCGGTGTGTCCCCGGCGGAAAGGGATCGGCACCGATAAGCAGCCTCGGCGCGTTTATCGGTGCTGATGGCTTCCTGGAGGCAAGCATTGATGAAGCCGTGTTTGCACGGTGCCGGAGGGAGCTGGTTTGTGGAAGAAGAGGGAAATGGACGCTTTTAGGTGGTTCTATGAAAGCGGCAGTCGGCAGGAGAGCAGCAAAGCAGGACGTCCGGAAGAGGGGCTGGCACTGTGCTTCCACCCCCACACCCCCAAGCAGCTTCCAGTTCTGTCCCTGCCTGCAAGTGTCCGTGCATCCAGCTCAGGCGCTTTTTTCCCTAAGGACTGGAAAGCACTTTGTTAGGACTAGAGACTAGAGACATCACTTTTACACCTGTGCAGCTGCCCAGGCCTGTCAAAGGCTCGACTTGAACACTTACTGCGGGTCCTGTATTTTAAGGGAGGTTGAACACCTGTAGGAAGCAATGTATCATTTTGGGCTCTTGAAGCAAATGAAGCTTGGGAAAATGCCTTGCTCTTTTTTTCCTATTTGTAGTTGGTTGATGTACTAATAACTTGCAGAAGCGTTGAGCGGGTTTTGTGCATTTTTTTTCTTGCAGTCATCTTGGGGAAAAAAATCCCAAAACAAACACTACGGACAGTATTTACTGTCTATAGTCAGATGACCTTTCCGTGGAAATGAGTCATCTGACATACTTAAATCTGAAACAGTAAGTGAAAGCAAGCTTGTGGTTTTCACTGCCCTAGTGCTTGATAGAGAAAAAGCTTGATCTTGAAACATCTGTTGAAGGTGCAAAGCAAGAGTTTAAAAGCCATTCCTAATGTCACTAGGCGATTGGTTACTCAAAGAAGTACTGTGAGATGGCTTAATGTGGCTACACACGAAGTGCAGCATTTCAACTGCAAAGATGCAAGCGAATTACTGTTCAAATTCTGTTGAAGACTTGTAGGCATTGCTAATTTCAAAGGGAAATTTTATTTTCTATTAAGTATTTCTCTGAAGGTAACATTTGCTAACTTGAAGCTGTATACTGGAATAGGCACTGAATTTTCTATGGACAGAGCAGGTTAAAGCAAATATGGAGTTGCTGGCTTCATTATTGCAGCATTTAAGTATCCTTATACTATAGAAAACATACAGTTCAAGTGTTTCTGTTGAGAATAAGGTTTTGTTCCATTACTTTTGTTCCATTGTAAAGACAGCCAGACTGCAAAAAAATTAACTTAAAACAGTGCACGGAGAGGTGAGACAGGAGAGTGGAAGCAAAGCCTCCAGGCCTTACGCTTGGTTACTGACCACTGGACTGAACATTTTATTGTGGTGAATCTGGGGGACCAGCTAAACCAGTAGCTGCATTCAGATATTCTCAGTTGTTTGAAGGCTCTCAAGATAAGAAATGCAGCTCCTTGGCTAATGATAGACCTTGTATCATCTGAACTATAACTTATGCCTCAAAAATTTGAGAGCAAATTCCATTTGGCAAATATAGGCATGGTGGTTTGCTGGCTCAAGTTGCTAATTTAGGAATAGCACAAAATACCTAGCTTTTTTTTTTTCTTACTGCATTTTATACTACAAAGTCATAGAGATAGCTATGTCCACCTGGTAATGACAGTCCCTGTTCAAAAGTGCTTGTTTAAAATTGACTGCATAAAAATGGAGAAAACTTAGGATGTCCAGTTTCACACAGAGGGAACTGAGGAACAGAGATTACAGGAGTGTTTTGATACTGGACACCCAGTGCCAGTAGACTTGAATCTTACCTTGGCTCAGAGCCAGATCTGAGTACCATGCTTCTCCTCTAGTTTGCCTGAGGGCATCATCTCTGTAAGAAACCCTTCAAAACAAGTGAGAGTTATGGGTAAGATTATGCTGAATTTTGTGGCCAGTCAAGCTTCTAAGACAGAGCTATCTGACTTTGATAGTTCTTCTCAAATATTAATATTTTGGAGGTTTATAGATTTTGTGATTACTCTCCAATTTTATTTTTTTTTCATCAGGGAATGGGAATAATTTCAATGTAGAATTATGAAGTCTTCAAGGGGATGTGAGCTTTTCTTTGCAAAAGGGAGTCATTTGAATCCAAGTTTATATAAAGGATGTATATAGACTAATCAATTTCTGATAAAACTTTTGACAAATGCTTTTGCTGGCAGTCAGATTTTGGCACTACGGCTTATTTTTGGAAAACAGGAATTCTGTTTAACTGTATCTTAAGACAGGAAGAAAAGAAAGACTCCTAAGTATTTTAATCTAATTTTAAGTTGATAGCTTTTTAAGGGGAGGAAAATTCTGTTACTTTGCAATTACCTGCAGCAAAATACTTAGCATTGTCCATGCTTTCAGGGTGACTGTCAGTATGAAAGTATGTAAATATATATCCTCACCAAGGATGGACAGTAAACTTTGTATTTCATCCATGGCTACAAGTTACACTCTGATAAATTCAAATGTAAGTGTTGTCATTCTGTTGTTACAGACGTACACCTCTCTTCAGAAACAGTTTCATAACTATGTAATTTAAAATAAAAAGTTTGAGAGTGAGCCTGTTCTGCAAGTCAAAGAAGCTGGGAGCAGAAAAAAGCAAGATGAATGCATCTGGAGGAAGCTGTGGGAGCCCTAGTTCTGCAGAACCTTCCGGAGATTTCTTCAAGGAGCTGTGGTCCAAACTGAAAGAATGTCATGATAAAGAAGTACAAGGTAAGTCATTGAAGGTTGGGTTTGTCAGGTTAAAGGTGTTTGTCAGTTAAAGGTGTTTGTCAGTTACCACAGGAAGACTTTGAACCAAAATAATCTGCATGGAACTAAATAGATTTTTAATGTTATGCAGAAAGTTGGACCCGATGATTACAAATGATCCTTAGAGATTGACCACCTAAGCCTGGTTCAACAGGATTAAACTATCAACAGGTATAAATGATTTGCTAGGTCAGTAAAGAAAAAGTAACACAATGTTACACGGAATCTCTGCTTGCTTGCAGAATATTTATGTGTTACTTTACCTTTAATGGATTATGATTCAAAGTTTCCAAACCATGTTACTCAATGGATTTGTTTCTTTTGCCTTTGGCTTTAGTTGCTTCAGATACATTAGAATTATTTGCATTATTTCCCCTAACTTGTGCAAAATTGCACTCCAGATCAATGTTACTGAAGTGAAAATTATTTCTTCAGATTTTAGTGTTCTCAATTTTCCCAGCAAAATTTATGAGGTTTTTATAGTATGATTATTCTTACATTATGTGACCTGTGATAACAGTTTTACTACAGATTGGCTGCTAGTGTCTGATCATTCTATAGTAATTCAGAAAAGATGAATTATTATGCCATATATATTGTTACTGTAATACTGTTTTACAAGGATTATTCGTAAGGGTTTCTTGCTGAGAACAATTCCTAAGTTAACATTTTGTTCTGCTAACCTAAAGTCACATGATCCATTCTTTTGGATGGAATTAAAACAGTATTAGACTGTATCTTCTAACAAGCTTATCCTTATGCATGAAATAGTATTTATATTAGGCTGGAATAAAAGTGGGTGAGTTTTTGTGATTTAAGAGCTTTAGTCATGCAAATGGATCTTTACCCAGACCATTTCAGTGGCCTTGGTTGTTTCTACCAGCCTCAAAACAGTTTCAGGTCTGTCCATTTTGGTCTGGTTATACCATCACTTCTTGGTTTCAAAAACTCTTGGAGATTGTTCTGTAATTATAGATGTTACATGCCTCCTGCTGAAAGTCTTGATTCAATAATTTGCAGCACTGGGCTGTGACACTTTGTTTTTAATAAACAAAAAAACCCAGACCAAACAAGCAACCAAAAAGCATATACCAATATGGCAACTGAAAAGAAAACCATAGCAGACAGTAGCATTTCTTTACATTAACATATGAAATACAATTTTATATTGTGTTCCAAAACACACCAAAAAAATTAACTTTTTTTAATAATAATTTTTTTTAAATTGTTGATGGTTCTTTTTGGAGTGGGTGTGATGTCAACCGCAGATAAACGCGGAAGTACTGGCAGAATGGGATCTGGCAATCTACGGCATGTCTGAACAACAAAAACTTAACAAACAAAAAGCTCTGATGTAGAGACTTATGTTAAGTGACCCTTTCTCCAGTTTCTTGGGGTGTGCAGCACGTGATTTTCAAGTTTGGGTTTTCTTTATGCAAGCAAGATACTCTTTAGAATGCGTGCAGGGTGTGGCCGGGTAATTTTGCCACCAGGCAGTCTTTTTCATGCCGAGCCCTTTGTCAGTATGTCCCACACTGTGTTAGGTAAAATTAGGTCTTCCATGATAACATCAAAGGCATGCCTGAAGGATAGTTAATTTTTTCAGAAGGTGGGGATCCTCTTATAGAAAATGGTACTGGAAGATATTTTAGAAACATCAAACACAGACTTGCCTGGACTTTGCTTGTTTCTGAAGTCTATAAATAAGAATTAAAATTGACTCATGAGTTTCCAATCTGAATGTCAGCAAAAATTATTTTCAAGGTGGTAGAAGGTGGATTAAGGGAAAGTTAGTAGTTGTTGAAAAGGCTTTTTGCATGTACAATGTACTAAACGCTGAAATGGTGGAATTCTTTTTATTTAAAATCCATGAAAAGTAGAATTTATGACACATGAACTTGACATGGTCAGGCATGTTGTACAAGTTATATCTATAGAATGTAGACTGAAGAATACTTTAAACTCATGCAGTTTGAAAGGGATTTTATTGAATTTTGATATTACTATATTGTAAAGGGTGTGTTTCCACCGTTTTGTGAAGAAATCCAGCTTCTTGTTCTTTTAAACTGATCACTTGTGAAATAATCTGAATTTTGGCCTTCTTCAGCCAAAATGGATATTATTTAACTTAAATTCATTATGAGACAATGGGTAGGACACCTACATCCCAGTTTCCAAGGATGTTGAGTATGGTCAGTGTCAGTTGACTTTTCATGGAGTTCAGAAGTGCTCAACAACTCAGAATAATGGTCATCAAAACTATTTGCTTTTATTTCCTATCTGTAGAATGTGTGGGATACTTGCATAGTGCCCAGAAACTTCAAAGGAATTTAATAATGCTTTTTATAAACTGATTTATTTCTACAGGTGTTAATTCTTACCTCTGGCTTGAAATAATTATATAGATGCTTGCTGCATGTGGATCTTATCAAGATGGTTTCTGAGGATTAATTTAAATCTAAAACTCTACTAAAAATATATGTCAGCATAGAAATGTGAGCAGTGTTTTATGTACAAGAAATAGGCTAGTTTTTTAAATTATTGCTTACCTCTGAACAACAGAAGACATCAATAGAGAAAAAACTGTAGTCATAGAAGGAGAGAAACTTATGAGGAAAGCAATCTTATTGATAGATTGCTGTAGGAAAGGAAATGGCTGGAAGTTCCTCAAAAGTAAATAATTATCGAAAACAGAGCTGGAAGGGATTTTAGAAGGTCATCTAGTCCATCTCTGTACCCTTAAGGTAGGATTATGTCTGCGTCATTGCTGACAGTAGCTTGTCCAACTTGTTTCAAGAAATCTTCAGTGATAAAGATTCTGCAGTCTTCCCAGGCACTGTCAGTTTTAAGGAAGTGCACTTAATGCATTTGAAAATTCATCAGAACAGAAATTATCATAGCCATTAAATGAAATATTACAGCTATGTAGTCCAGTCAAGTAGCAAGTTTCAGAAAACAGTGTTTAATTAATCTGCCTAATGATAGTTTAAAGAAGGTCTCCATTGCTTTAATAGGTGTAGAGTGTCATTTACTAATGCACTGTGGGAGCTTTAGGTAATGTGGCTTTATATAGCTTTAGGTAATGTGGCTTATATATCTGCAGCTTGTCTATTCCACAGATATATTGTGCAAAAGATAAAATTAAATTGGGAAGGGACAAAGCGTAGTTCCACGGAGTTTTATATGTTCACTGTGTTAAATAAGGAGACATGAAAAAGCAAAGCTCCTTAAATGGGTATGCTTAAAAACTCTAAATGCTCTGGAAAAGCAAAAGGAAGAGACTACAGCAGATGTAGTAATTCAATGCTGTTGGATGAATGTAACAGACTGGTTTCCTGCGTTCTCATTGCAGTCATTTGGACTAAGAAAAAATGCAACCTTTAAGTAACTAGTTTAGTTCCTCCTGAATTCAGGTGAGAGGGAAGATAGTGTTACCTGTAGCACAGTACTGGGCCTTTTGAGCCCTGCCTCTTCAATTGGTCTCTCAGGTTGCCAAAGTTACAATCCTAAATACTTGCTGAACAGACTACCTGTTCATACAGGAGATGCATTGTTGTGCAGCTTCATTCCTTCCGATGGGCGTGGAGCAGCTTTAAAGCAAGCTTTATAGGGGTTCTAATTGCAGATGCCTAATTGACTTGATGAATAGCAACTGCTTAAAAAAATAAACCCTCTTTCTGTGCTGATCTGCATGATAGAACATAACATCTCACAGGTGCTGAACACTTGGAGATAAAAGAAATCTTGCTATATTTCCTAAGAATTTTTTTAAGTAGTCTGTCTGCATTTTTAACTCATTGTCTCACTGGCATCTTGTAGCAAGCATGGGTTCACTGGGTCTGTGGCTGGCTTGACATTTTAAGTGGCCTGAAGAGCAAACCTGCTCAAGCAACTAATTTTCCCCTTAGAGCTATTCCTAGTTGAATGTAGTAGGGGAGAAAAAAAAGTCTGTTAGCTGCCTTAACCTACATTTTCTCTAGTAAGATGCAGTATCAGCTAGGTGTTTAGGCTTAAATTCAAGGTAGTCTGAAGTTTTCTTACAAGTCTTCTGGTTTTATAAGTTTATCCTGCTATCCTAAAAGCATAATGCTTTTGCAGGAGAGCTTCCAAGACATCTAATGTTCAACCTGAAGTCGGTAGCAACCTTTCATAGTTAGAAAAGAATAACCATGCTAGGAAATATTACGTTATTTTCTGATGTGATATGAAAATTTCTCTTGGATTTCTTTTTAAGAAGCTGTTCTATCACTGGGGTCTGATCATTTCTAACTGTTTATTTGGAATAGGAATGGCCAGCTTGTGTGTGGGTAATATCACATAAATTTCCGTAGCACTGTGTCCTGCTTGTTAAAGTGTGCTGTACATAAACATCTTCTTGTCTCTGTGCACATACAAACACACCCAAGACCTTGCGAGCAGATTGGCTGGACAGTGTTCTGTCCCTTGGGCTGTCAGCTGGCCACTCCTGCTGAGGACATCAGTTGCATTTGCAAACCTTTTCACTTCTGCGCAGAATATATAGTTAGGAGTGTGGAACTCTTAGTGGGAGAGGGGCCACAGATGAAATATCATTCCTCAATTCACCTTCAGATATTCCAGGGAAGCTTTGACTGAGAGAGTCTGGTAGCACATCTCCAAAGAAGGATGTTGTCCTTCTGTGCTTTAAAGCCTTGAATCACATATTTTTAATCTTTCCCTTATGCATATACACTGCAAAGCATTTCTCAGTTCAGTGATTGGATGCTTCATTTCCAGTGTAGTATTATGGATTTATGTGTACACAGAACATATTTTATGCTACCTATGTGGGCATAGTTAATGAAAATATATTGACAGTGCAGGCTATTCATATGTGGTTATTTCACAAAAGTGTTTTTATACTTCTATAAGTGGAAATCTACATGTTTAAGAAGTCCTTATTTCCTGGGATCACAATGACTATATTTGTTTCCAGGATTCTGTAGAACACACTAAAAAAGTCCAGAATGAACCTTTTTCTCTCATGATTGGTGACGTTTTTTATCTCCCTTTGCAGATGACAGTGGCAAAGGGAGAGTTAACTTATTGTCTCACTCATTTTTTAAAATCAGAATTCTATAATATGTAATTTCTTCTTTCTACTTTTCAGGCTTACAGCTGAAAATATCTAAGTTGAAAAAGGAAAGATGCTTGTAAGTACTCATCTTAATGATCTAATTTATTAAAGAAGAGTCAGAGTCCCATTAATGAGCTGCAACTCTTGTAAGATCAAATAAGTTTTCATAGATTCTTCCTTTAGATGTGTACAAAACTCTGCTCACTTTAATAATTCAGCTGAAGTCATCTGAAGATGTATGGAGCTCTTTACAGGATGTGTTATTTCTTACGTATAATTTATAAATTAAGTAGTTGCTCATTTTTGATCTGAAATGATGAAATTATCTCTTGCTTTTGTTATTAGCATGGTGTATCATAAGTTGCTTCCATGTTCTGGAATCTTTAATTGATCAGTCAGTTTTCTAGATGAGAAATATTATCAGTGCTGTGACTGAACAAATACCAAATAGGTTAATCATTGTTTGTTGGAATATTTCTACAACTGCCACATTGTAGATACAGTCTGTTACATAGGAGGTCTTGTTCTCCTTGCTGCATCTGAATACCTGAGGTGTAGTATTTCAAACCTGGTAATCAGCTGACAATGGGCACCTTATTTTGTATCCCACTCCAGCATTGGAGCTAATGACTTGTAAACTCTAGGTCAGAGACCGGCCATTATGCAGTGCCTTCATAGCCAAAAATGTGTGTCATGTTTATCAGGTGCACTGGAATTTTAAGGCAAAAAACCTCAACCAACAGCCTAGTTCCTTCTGTCATTTTACTATCTTGATGGGGCGTTTTACAGGGTTTAGGTGGAAGGCATGTAGTATTAGTGTAGTACATTAATGTCTTATTTAGTGTGAATGACTTAATGCCATAGAATGTTAGAGTTAACTAGAGAAGAATTTTAAATTTGCTGTTTTAAGCCTCCTGTGAGTGGCATAAACAGAAAAAATGAGGGAATTTTTTGTGGTTTTAGTTTTTTGTTGGAGGTTTTTTTATGTCCTAAACATCAGGAAAACACAGTCTGCTTTTGTCAGACATCAAATTTTGCCATGGCCTGACTGTACTTGATTGGTGAAGTGAGGTAACAGAATTTTAACGTTTTGTCCTCCCCAAGTAAAAGTACAAGCCTTAAATGGTCCCTCATGCTGTTTGCATGTCACTGTTTTACAGGTTGAATATGCAGTTTGAATGGCCCATGTGGGTCTGTGTGGTAGTACAGAAAAATAAAGTATCTGTACTTAAATTTAAGGATTAATAAAATATGCTTGTGATTGTACACTGTAGAAGCTTCCAGCTGTCCCATTTATTTTATGACCCATGATTGCTAGTTTCTTGTACTACTGTAATGCCAGCGATATGGAAATGTGGTTGGCTAAACATATGTTAAAGGGATAGTGCCAATTTAAAAGTATGTTTGTGTAAAAGAACTGTATCAACAAGTTTGTAAATATGTTTTCATTTCCATACCTAGCTGTGTGTGTGTGTGTGTGCTTAACAGCTTTTCATGAGCCAATTTCATGACTTCCACAAATAATCCATCTCAGGCACACTGAAAACAAACAACTGCTTTAATGGATATATGTATACAAAGGATTCCATGGTAAAAAGAAGAGCTGGAAATTTCTCAGAAGTTAGTCATTGTCATGTTACACAGATTCAGTCGCTTAGCTTTTACTGAACATGAATTTCCCTGTAGAAAATAATTGTGTGCTTGTCACTCGGACCTTGTTTGCATCTTGAAGAGATATGGTGATCTGATAATAAAACTGAAAGGGAGCTAAAATTGGGAAGTTAATGTTACTACTTTTCCTTAGCTCTTTTAAGGAGAAAATATTCTTTGTTAATTAATTAGTTCTGGTTTTTAGAGAAGTTATTTTCCACAAGATCATCTGCTTCTGAGGGTTTTGGAAAGAGACTTCTCTTATCTTTATTCATATTATGGGAATACATGCTCTATAGAGAATTTCTTCTTGAGGAAGTAAACCTCTAATGGTTCTAAAGACTTTTCAGAGATTTCCAAATCTAATGTGGTTTGCCACGCTGCAGAATTCACTCACTGCTAAGACAAGACCAAAATGACCTGATTTAAAAGCTCCCATTAGATTCCCAAGAGCTCCACAACATAGTAAAGTGTAAGAGAAGTTTTTGAGTTTATGTTCTCTGAAATTGTTGCTTGAACATTGTTAGTTTTTGTCTTGACTGTCATCAATTCTAGTTTTTACCTGAGCAAAAATCAGACTTAACAGAAGATCATCTGTATTATGAATTAGAAACTAGCTGCATCTTTCCTCTTTCATTTGTAAATTGTTATTAATCAGAATCACTTGCTTCATTTATCTTGAGCTTAATATTTGTGCTGATGATAATCACATTTCTCAAGGATATGAAAGAAACATGCCAGAGAAAATTCTCTACTGAAAAAGTGATTGCTGCAATTTAAAGCTAGAACTAACTTTTCCTCTTTTTCTTTTCAGGGATGCAGAGAGGCTTGAAGAGTTCTATACCAAAAACCAACAGCTCAGAGAACAGCAGAAAGCACTTCATGACACTATCAAGGTTTTAGAAGACAGGTGAAGTAGTGTCTTCTAGCTTTTGAGTTTGCTGTAGCTTGCTCTTACAGAGTAGATCTGGATACTTTGCAAGTTGAGTTTATTGTGTTTTGGTGTGGGATTATTGATTTTTTTTTTTTTTTTTTTAGTTAGCCAGTCCTTTTCTAATGGCATCCAAATTGTGTGTTACAGAGAAAGGTATAGAATTTGCATTTTTCTGACTGAAGAACAATCAATAAATATATAACATAAATATTTATTTATCTCATCTATATAACTAAATATGAAATCAATACTGATTATAAATAAATAACAGTTTCTGTTATACTGTTATTTTCAAAGTGCTTAGCTTGTTTAGTTCAGTTAAGATCAATAGAAGTTAGAGCAGCTTGGGAGGCAGACAGACATTTTAAGGTGCTTTCTTTTGTATCCATCTTTGTATAGTTAAATTTTATATTGATCAAGATATAATACAAGTACAAAACCCAAAGGCTATAATTTGTTGTGAAACTAATGAAATAGCTCACGAGGAAATGTTCCAGATTTGAGGGGGTCTTTTTTGCCAGTTGCCTATTTTAGCTAAATTTAATCACAAGTTCCATCTTTTACCTTCTTTTGGACTTAGGTGTTCTCCTCGCCTTTTGATCCATTCTGCCTTTTCCTTATTTATTCCTGTTTAATCTTGTACAGCAAAACAAAACTAAAAGACATGAAATTACAGTGCATTTTTTCGTCTTTAAAAAATATACTTGTTTTGAAAAATGTATGCTAAATTTGCTGTTAATAGGCTGTCAGAAGCTTTCTGGGAACAGGAGATCATTTCATAGTAAATGGTTTTCCACCGTTCCTGTACTACCTCAAATTTTAAAGCTGTGATACTCTACTTTTACGTTCAACTCCATTTCTCTGTGAAAGGCATTAGGGATAAGCTTGTAGCCATGCAGGTAATAAACTTTCATACCATGTATTTCAACTCATTTAATACAAGGAGATTGTAATACTGTGTTTACTACACATTCAGATAAGCTAATATGAAGAGGTATTTCAGTATTTTACTCTTGCCATAATTCCACAATATTAAAACACAAATAAACCAGTATGGCTTTTACTTCCAATATTCATCTGTGAAGTTGGAAACTTGAATAGTTTTTTTAGTTGGAGTTTTTTCATACTTGATGTAGTAGCAGCAGCAATGCAGAACTTTTGACTAACTGGTTTCTTATTTAGCAGGCAATAGACAGTCTGGTTTTCACTTTGGTAATACTGTTAGCTTTTTGCTGTGTACCAGAAATAAATACATTCCATTTGTCACCTAAAAAATGAACACATATTTCATTGCATGAATGAATGTGTCAGGTAAGATGGCGTGATTCTAGCCAGTCTTTTTCTGATCATGGATGTGTTTTAAACAGCTGATCTAAACCATTAGAGACAGTGGAGTCAATGCCTCTCGTGAACTTTTGGATCCACTTCTACTTATTGGTGCTTAGATAAAGATAAAGGGTTTCACATTTGCTTGGCAGTTGTTACAGAGTGAAATTACTATTTGTCCTTTTTATTTGAATATTTTGCTTAATGACAGTACATTATCCTTCTTAGATGAAGCAGTAATTCTGTTTACTGAAGTGATATGCTTATTAGTGTTTTCTTGAATGACCTTTACTTAAAATGAATGGTGATTAATATCTGACAGTATTCTTAGCAGGATGCCTCACAAAGGATTTCAGTGGCAAGGTGTAGCATGCTCCACTTGATTAATTATTATATCAAGTAATGCATGTTGTTTTAGAAGTATCCAGTACCTATAATAATTTACGCAAATGTTAGAGCACATAGTATTCGATTGTTCAGAAATCTGAAAACATTGCTATGTGAACATATAAAACCACAGTACTTAATGGTGTTCTGCATAGCTGTCAGAAGTTTTCTGGTTTTCATTGCTCAAAAGGTCTGTTAAGCATTGGTATCTGCTTCATGCATGGCAATATTTTTTTAACAGAGGGACCTTTTTCTCTTCATTTTATTGTAGATTAAGAGCGGGGTTATGTGATCGTTGTGCTGTAACTGAAGAACATATGAGAAAAAAGCAGCAAGAGTTTGAAAATATCCGGCAGCAGAATCTCAAACTTATTACTGAGCTTAGTGAGTTTTATCCCCAAGTCTGAAGACAAAACATGATATTTTGTAAACTAGTTCTCCAGTAATTCCTGTAACTTGATATAATTTATGTGTGGTGTGTTTAGTAAGCCCAAAAAGTTCGGTTGGGGGATACTTAACTGTACAGTCTGAAAATATGTAACATACCAGTGACTAGTCATTTGACCCACCTTCTTAGATTGAAGTGCTGATACTGAAAGTGAACTGACGTGGAAAATCTTACACTGTAAAGTAGCTACTTTAGCTAAAGTAGCTTTGTGACTGCTTCTGTTTATTCCTGCAGCTAGAATAATTGCCAGCTTTCCTTAGAAAACCCTGACTTCAAAAGGAACTGGTGATGGCAAAGTATCAAGTTCAGACAGAAGTGGGTCCAGCTTTGTGTCCCGTAGTTAGTTGGTCTTGGACTTTACCTGCAGTTTTCCCATAGTTGTCACATAACCAACTGAGACCACACGAAATAGCTTTACACCAGGCAGCTTGTAGCCAGCTCATTTTGAAATGAAGGAGTAGAACATAGGAGACAAATTAAACTTTGTTCCAGGTGATACACAAGCAGGACACAAAAATGCTCATAAAAGAGAGTTTGGAAAGATTGGTTGTATAAAGTGCAAAGTAATACAGGACAGAAGTTTAAAATGTTAATGGTATCTTTGCCATTAATTATTTTGTATCATTTAGTTGTCTCGCTTGGTCAAGAACAAGCAGACATTCAGTGGGATTTAAAATATGGGAAATGCTGGACGAAAAATAGCTTTTTGGTGCTTAATTAAATTATGGAAATACTAGGTTCTGTGTTAATACAAAATATATCAGTGTTTCAAGGACTTCTAATATTTGGCATTTGTATAAAAATATTCTGAATTCCGAGTTTCATGATGAACAGCAAACAGAGTACAGCCAATCTCTAAATAAAACTCTGAACCTTAAAAATCAAGGTCACACCTATTAGGTACAGATCTTGAACTGTGACATAGCGGTAAGCTCCTATGGGTTTGGATGGAGATCTGTATAACAATGAAAAAGATCAGTTGAGGAATCTGGAGGCAAAATAGGCAACAACAAAATAAGAACAAGAACATGAAAATTAAAGTGAATGGAAGAGTTGGGAGCTACGACTCCATTAGTTTGAGACAGCATGGAAGAAAGGCTGAATGGTGTTGCAGTAAGTTTGTGTGAAGTAAAGACAATATGAGTTCGAAATTAAGAAAAGTAAAATCAAAAAGTTCTGAGTGGGCTCTCTTGATTTCCAGAATATTTAAGTGATTTTACAAAAATTGTTGGTGGTTTTTTTCTTTCCTTCTCTCCAACTATCTGTTTGCTTCAGTGGCTAAAACCAAATTGAAATTGATTTAAACTTAATAGGTTATCTTTAGCCTAAGGAAGCAATTTTGTCCATGGAGCAATTGACAAGCATTTGTCCAAATAAGCAATTCACTCATCTTTACAAAACAGTCTCACTTGTGTGTATGTGGACAAAATAGTTAATGATTTTGTAGAACATTGTGATACAGTAATTGTGCCACCTCTGCCTTTTCTAGCATGTCATTTTACAACTTTTTAATGACTAGCTCAAAACTTCATTTTTGTAAACCATAGAGAAGCTGTATAGTATTACATTTTACAATTAGTTCTGTTTCCTTAAAGGACCTGACAAGATTATGATGTTAACATGTGTGCATTGATTTTTGAAATATTTTTTTCTATAAATTTCAGTGAATGAAAAAAACAACTTACAGGATGAGAATAAAAAATTAACTGAACAGTTCCAGCAATTACAGAAGGAGCTAGAGTAAGTTTTGGGTTGTTTTGGATATTCCCCCATTCCTCAGTAGAAATGTCTGTGAATATAAGTATCAGCTTTTAAGTCTTTAAATCTTGTTTCCTCTTTTCTGATAGATAGACTGTGAAAAGATAGCCTAGTGCCACTATAACAACATAAGCCCAGTTTCTATCTATTGTGCAAATTTTCATTTTATTTTAACTGTGTGCATCTCTTTTTTTTTAACTGGGAGAAGTAAATTTATCATAGAAATTTTGTTTGACTTCTGATCACAGTGTACAGCAAAGCCTTATGTCTCATACTTTTATTCCTTGGTTGCCTCTTTACCATTTGTCTTTCCTTTGCTTTTTAAGCTACCTTCTCTTCGTTAACTAAGCCAAGAAGTTTTTCCTCACAAACTTGTCTCAAACCGGGACACCATTTGTTTCCTCCTAGGCTAAGACTTCAGAAAAGTAGTTATTTAGATAGCCAAAAAGTCCCAGAATCTTGCAATACATATTTAAAATAAACTGATTATAATTTTGCAATTTTAAAAGAAAAAACCTATAGTAAATTTTGAAAACAAAACATAAAAATAATGAGCTGCAAATTGACTGTGAAATTTTAATCTGATATAGTAAGAATGTGCCATCTAATGTTGTGGTTAACATGTGAATGTGGTGTACTGTGCAAGGCAGAGGTAGTGTTCCTTTCTTGTTATGGTCTGACATCATCTGAAACTTATCTCACTTTTGCCTATCTGTGACTAAGTTGTGTACATGCCTGGGAGAAATGGGACAGGATGTGGCGACTTCATACGGAAAGTTTATGCGTGTGGTTTTTTTCTTGTCTCTGTCAGAATTCAACTTCGGTAGAGGAGTAAAACAACTAGAGTTCAGTTCAGAATGACTGTAGTCCTATTCCTTTGTATTTCTTGGTTTGTCTCCCATCTTTGCACCTTAATTGTCCTTTCTTTTTCTGTATGCTTTTAATCTTCTCAGGGTAACACGCTTCATGACCCCAGCTTCCACTAAAATCTCTGGCCAATGTAGGAAAGCTGACAATGACCAATATAACAATAAGTTATTTGCTCTGCAAGTTAGGTGATCATTCAAATGAGTGCAGAGTTGAGTGCAAAACCAGTAATTTACAAGGATGGTACTACTGGTTTTAGTAGTCACTGCATTTGGTTGTTTTGGTTGAGCTATAGTCACGGTACTTTAGTTAGAATCAGCAACTTCGATTGATATCATCGCATCATAGGTGCAAAGTAGCAGATTGTTTCTAGTGCATGATATGAAATCAGATTTTTGCAGTCTTCTGTATTTTGTAACCAAGTTATAATATTAGGAATAAAAATCTGAGAATTCTCCATAAAAGTGAAATTGTAGAAGAATTGTATTATCTGATCCTTTATGACATTGGGATTTTGTTATGCATGGATGGAAATAGCAAGGAAATTTCTGCAAAAACCTCTTCTGGGGTCTCAGATAAATCCGTGGTTGATAAATTATTTTTTACATAGTTATGATGTACAGTATGTGTGGCAGCTGCTTCATTTGATGGTTTATTTCTGTGATGGTATGCAGAAACTACCTCTTGGTTTGTATAGAAGTAAGGTGCAGAAAAATATATTTTTAGTAGGTTCGTTTGTCATACAAGGGCACATGTGCCAGTAAATTTACAAAGTAAATTGATGAATATGTTGCTCTGTTGTTTATTTTGATTTGTTCCTTAAGATATTGCTAGTAGATAATACAGTTTTTCAGTGTTTTCTTTGTAAATGTGCTAGAAAAGAGGAATTGCAAAAGCGCACAGTAGGATTCATCAAGACTTGAGAACATCAGTGCATCAATATATGTCATAAAGTGTTCAAAGTTAGTTGTGGTAAAAAGCCTAACTGCAAAAATGCTTTTTGTCTCAAGCCAGACAGCTTTTTAAAGCTTTCCATTACCTTGTTTTATATAAGATCTTGTGGTTCACTTCAATGCAAAAAAAAAATTATCTGTATTTCCTCTTCTTCTGTTAGATCAAAACCTTATATCCTTTTCTTTATAGTTAGGAAATGATCTTTTGGCCTGTGTTTTCCCTTGAGAATCATAAGGGAAAGTGCAACTGCAGGAAGATGACCAAGCAGGCTGAGTTAGATTTCCGTGTGCTTTTCTTTTACTGCCTCTTCCACATCTCACTGCCACCACCATAGGACAGATAGCCCCTAATGAAGTACTAAACAAACTATTAAAGTTCCAAGATCCAAAATCAGTGCATTTTTTTTTGTTATTTCCTCGCTGTGTCTACATAGAGTTTTCTTAGAGAAAAGACATAGTTATTTGTTACACTAATTTTCATATACTGACTTTCCAACAGACTGCTAGAGCTAACAGTGTGAGAGGAGATAAACTTCATAACTCGTCTTGTATTTTACATTACTTGTTTTGCATGCTTTTTTACCTTATTCCCTGAAGACCTTTTTGAGGTCAATCAGAGGTAAAATGAATGCTTTGGAGAGTGATTGCTTTGAATACAGTGCTGTTCATTACTATTTAAAATTGTCCAAAAGCTTTTGTTTTGTATTTAAGACAGTATTTCTAGATGACTGAATGTATTCTGAATTGGAAGGGACCCACAAGGATCATCAAGTCCAACTCTTAAGTGAATGGCCCATCCAGGAATTGAGCCCAGAATCTTGGTGTTATCCAGCACCATGCTCTAATCAACTCAGCCGGTCTCAGGGTCATAAATCGTGAAGATATGCAGGGATTTCCATACAGGGGGAGAGACACTGATCCATCCATTTCAGCATTCTTTTGTTAAAGAAGCGCCTGCTTCAGAGGATGAGCTATAACCTCTGCAGTACCTAGTTTCTTCTGGGAAAAAGGGCTTCCATAGTGCAGTAGTTGTAAGTTGACTTCAAATGTGAAGATCTAGGGTTGTGTGCTGTTCTTGGCTTGATGGAGCAATGGTTAATTTTTGTTAGATGTATCTAAAAACTGGGTTGTAGTATTACTTTTTTACGGTGTGATGTTATTGAGGTGGCTGTATTTCCAAAATTGTTGCATTCTTGAACCGTGTGATTGTCCTGCTTGCTGAAATGAAAACTCTTCATCTTGCTGACTTGAGGTTTTATTTGACCACCTGATTTGGTCTCCAGGATGCAAAAGCAGCAAGCAGTGGAGGTAGAAGAAGGAGTCATTCCAGATTCTCCAGTTCTAACTTCTTCATTTTCTATGGTTAGTCGTATGAGAAGAAAAAAAGAGAACAGGCATGTCCGATACACGGAACATACACCCCCAGAGTTGGAACTTAGGGAAAGCAACAGTGGTAAGAGTATTTTTTTTTTAATTATCTTAAGGGCTAAAGAGAAAGATGATGTATAAAGCTGATTGCAAAGGGCAAAATCTAAAGCAAAATAAAATCTAGTGCTTTATTTTGCTTTGCCTTTTCTCTCTTTGTGTGATAATGCGTGAGTCTGGGGAGAAATGTATTTAGCAGTAACTGTAACATCAGTGATATGCTCAGAACTTATTTCAACCTTCTAATTTTATTCATCCACGTGCACATGCAAATGTAACAGTTTTCCAGCCTATATTTCTTCTGTAAGTGCAAATTGGCTGAAAAGGCATCTGTTCAGGTTTGACTTGTGCACGCAGCGATGTCACCACCTAGTGGAGAGTGAAACAAATGTTTTGCCACATTCTGAAATTATTTTGCGCCTAAAGTAATGTTACTGAAACTGCTAGATATCTACATGATCTCTCTTTGTCTGTATTCTACACTGTTTGCATTTGTTTTGCATCTTAAGTTCAGAAGTATTGTTTGCATTTAATTTCCAGACTTTGTTCTGTAGTGTCATAGAAATAACTGTAATATATGTTAACTACAAAAAATGTTTTTGTGAAATAAGGCTCTTTGTGGTTATATTTTATTGATACACAGGAAATATCGTAATCCAGGCCAATTTATCTTGTGACGTTAAGAAAAGGAATTTTAGATACGACTCCATCTAAATATTAGTGTTGACTAAAAGCCTCTTTCCGAGAATAAAAATAGGATAACTGTGGGATGAAAAGGAGGGGCTGGTTATTCATGCCCTTTATTTTGCATTTGAAATTTTTAGTGCTGTGAATAGTTTCTCCTTTCTAAGCATACCTGTCTCTCTCCATTTTGTGTATAAAAAAATAGAGCTACTAAACAAATCCAAAGTATAATATGTTAGAAATGGGGTGAATACCTATCATAGTCAATGGCTGTGAAAAGCTGTTGGTTGTCAAGGTAGAAAGGACTGCATGACATATGTTTGTCATAATTCAGATCTCAGGTTTTTCACCTTTTTATTACCTTAGCTGATACAGAACATTGTTGCCTTGGATGGTTTACTCTTCAATAGTTTCATTGCCCTATTAACAGGTCAAATACAGCTTGAATAACTATTTTTATGTGGTCAGTATAGATGGTAGTGTCATTTTGTGTTAGTATTGTTTTAGGCCTGACTGGCTGAGATCATATTTCTGAGAAAAAGGATTAAAATGAAATATTAATCATTTTATTTTTATTCTGACATATCACTGTCACAAATTAACAGATGTGCTCAGATTGCTGGATCTATTGACATATTAAATCTCACATTCAAGTGCTCTTAAGATCAGGGTAATTGTCTGTATCTACACAAAATTATCACAACAGGATACCTAATTTCTCCATGTGAAAATATTTCTACATATTTTCCTAGAGTTTGGAAAAATTCCACTCTTTTCCACACAAGTGAACACTCATCATGGAGGAGAGATATTAGTGGCAGACACCTGTGATCCACAACTGTCCCCTGTGCCAAGTAAGTATATTAATAGATTTTGTTCTAATTCCATTCAAAATAAGGCAAAAATGTTGTGAAACTGAGGTTTCATGTCTTTAAACTTTCTTAAACAAAGAAACCTAATAAAGTGCAAACCTTTTTAAATTCTTTAATGACTGTGAGAATCAGCGTGGAATTATTCATACAAGTCAGGGTTGTGGTGGTTGCTATTCTTGTACTTTCCAATCTTATTATCTTGCCTCAGTTTAATGAACTGAGTAATGTTAAACCCCTCAAAGAAAGGAAACTCATCTATTTGTTTTCCTAATAAAAACACATGAAAAATAATGGTGACTGTCAGCTAGGAAATACGCAAGACAAGCATTTTAATATAAATGCACGTTATCTCAGTTCTACATGCTTTTATCAGACTACTCGTGTCCTGGACTGGGAGTGTGAAAAGCAACTTTTACATTGACTTTTAATTTTGGGGAGCTGTATTCAAATTTGACACATATTTGTCTGTGCTGATAAAGCAGTTTGCTCTCATCAGAAGTTCTTTTGCCACTTACTGCTTCCAGATATGATTTTTATCTGACAGAGATCAAACTATTTCCATAAATGCCAGTTTTAATTTGTGATCGTTTTAGTTCTGTGTTTGTACCACCTCTGTGAGTCGAGCAAGGTAATATAATGTATAAGTAACTTATTGTGATCTTCTTTCTACTCACAAAGATAAACCAAGGGTGGGAGGATACTCTGTTCCTAAGCCATCTTTTAACTTGGCTGCAGTTGTCGCAGAAACAATTGGACTTAGTATTGAAGAGGAATCTGTAAGTATTCCCAAATTTCTTACATAACCAGCTTTTTGGGCCAGTTGTTTTCAAAAGCAGTATTTTTCTCTTTTGCATTAAAATTCTACAAAAGTATTCTGAGTTCCAGTAAGCTGCCTTTGGTTTGCTTTTGCTTAGTCTTTACTGACTTGCTCTAGCAAGGAGAGATAAAACTGTGCTGACCTGCCTGGGGTGGGGAGGGATTGGAGAGGAAGGTAGGGGCATGGTTCCTCCTTTCAAGTTTTGTTAGTACAGTGATCTGAATCCTTGGGTCTGCCAAATTCCCTTTGTGCAGTAATCAAGTCTAAGACACTGAAAAATATTTCTTGGCAATGAGACTGGTTGGTGACTCAGGTGAGATTATTTGATGTTTTTGGTTGGTAACTACCATGAAAATTACAGTATGCAGGCACAGTGCATGGATACACAATGCACAATATTTTTGTGTCCATGCACGTGAATGAATTTTTTCGATTTCCATAAGATTTCTTTAAAGCTGCTGGTCAAAATTTAATCTCTTAGCTTTTATTATTTTTCAGAGTTTTGAATGTTTCAATTTGAATGGGTCTTCAGAGTATTTATGTGCCAACTGAGCATATTTCTAATTTTAATGCCAATATCTTCTCACACGTCTTTTCTTTGTTTTCCTTCACCACTTGCAAGGAGTCCCAGAGTGTACTGAATCTTCCTGTCAGTAATACAGTTATGAGCCAGGCCTCAGAGAGCATGCAGTGTGAAGACTCAAGAAAACATCCAGCTTCTGAATCAAGAAATGATGACAACAATTTAGGGTGTGTTTCCACTCAGTTATAATAGTATTGGTTTACGCAGGCTTATAGAAGTTCTGGTTTTTGTAGAATATCAAACCGTGTGGCATTTTGCTTTAAAGATACAGACATGGAAATAAGTATTTTCGTATCAGAGTGGTTTCTTTGCAGTAAATAACATGAGAAGCAAAGCATAGAATGCCAAACTGTAGACTTTAACTTAATTCACAAACTTCTGATTTGGGCTTCTTGTGTATACAATCTGTTCTTTCCTAACTTCTCATTATTGTAAAGTATCTTCTGAGGCCCATAATCCTGTGGATAATGGGCCTGGAGCTGGAATGCAAAAAGGATCCTATTGCTCTGATTAGGGGTCAAACCAATTGACTGTTGCCCTTCCCACTCTCCTCAGGATATTGTGGTCTAAACTGAAATTTTTTTGGCCCTATTTGTCATCTTGAATGTATGTTTTATTGATGACAGGTAAAAAACAGTATCTGAAGGGAGCTTGCACTTTTTTCCTTCACTTGCAGAAGCTTTGAGAATCTGTTGTCATGGTTTTAAGATCCATACAAGAATGAAAATAGACTCCTATTGCAACCATTCGCACTTTCTTCCTTTTCATTGCACTGAAAGGTAGGGAGTCCTTGGATAGAAGAGATGCTTAGGCCAGCTTAACTCTGTCCTTGGTTCTCAGTTGAATGTGGAACAGAATTTCACTCCATACATGAAAACAAAGGACAAGATCTATGTTTTGTTTGCCTTTTACAGCTCTAAGTGCAACAGTACCTATCCCTAGAATAGGTTAATTTTTGTTTTTCCTTCTGTTTTCAGTTAATACTAGCAGCTCACACAGCTTTAAAGCAGATCAGCAATAGGAAACATTATATCTTTTTTTATATCACTTTCTCTTCTTCTATCTTCTGTACACCAGAAAAATCTCTCATGTCTCATTGTATTCAGTATTTCAGATCTATCTCATAACACTCCACCACATGATGACTGGGATTCTCGGGTAGCTTCTCCTGTTTTTGGAGCTTCTAGCAGCATGAAGAACAACTCAAGTACAGGTCATGCTCCTTGTATTCTAGATTCAGGATTGAAGCCTCATCTCAAAACCAACCTCTTCAACAATCCATCCAGTTCCAGATCTCATAAAAGTAGATCAAAATCTGAAGATGTTGCTTTTGTTGCACCGCTGAATCTTGGGACGGAAATCAACTCAGTTATCAGCCAGGCCTCTGTCCATCGGCAAATGGTTGTGAAAAAGAATTCTAATGAGGCTGTACCCTGTGTTGGAAACACCTACACAGCTAAAAATGAGGCCATCAAGAGCGATGTCCTTCTTGTATACCAGAAGCAGCTAGAAGGCAGGTGTGCTAAGAGAAAGAAAGCTGAAGATGATCATGCAGTTAGCAGTGAGAAACCATTCAGCAAAGAGAGCTTTGTGCCCTTTCGATCTGATGTTCAGCAGATTAATGGGGAACATACAGTTGATAAGCCCTTGGATCTGTCTGATCGCTTCTCTGGAGTTCGTGGTCAAGAGAAAAAACAAGGAAGTGAGGAGACATGTAAAAATAGACTGAAGCAAGTGACTCTGCATGACATTTTTTCACACATAGGGAAGACCATTCCTGAAGGTTCATCATCCGTTCAAAATGCCAACAATGAGAGCTGTTTGTTTGGCAGAGATTTACGAGAGGAATCCTATGTACAAGAGGCAATGCTGGGAAAAACATTCCCTGATAGAAAAAACCAGATCCCAATGAAAGAAGAAGTTCCTCCCTTCAAATTTGCACCACTGCCAAGTTCTGCAGAGACAGAGGAACTTTTTGATGATGTAAAGGTATGCTTTTCTGACTCTTTTTTTTCCTCCTTTGAAGTATTTTATTTAAGTTTTGGGAAATAGTAAAATTGCAATATGTTGTTAGGTTGCCAGTGGCCATGTACCAAATAGAAAGAAAACAAGGACAGGACATGGAGAGTCTGAACCAGCATCTGTACTTCAGCCAAACCCTTGTAGACTTTCAAAAAGTAAAGCACAGCAAAATGAGCAAGGTAACTTAATGAAAATGTTCCTTTTACTGCCTCCCTATCCCCTCAGCCTGTGCTCTGATTGAATAGAATTTTTCATATCTTCCTTTCTTCCACTTTAATCCCTTTGTTCTGCTTCTAACTCAGTCACATTCTATTTGGGATTTCTCAAGATCACCCCAAGCATTTACAGTCTGCATCTTCCTGGCATACTTTTGCCACTGTATAATAAATATAACATTGGTATTCAGGTGTACATTCAGCAGGCTAGGAATCTCATTCTTTCTTGTTTGTTTAGCATTGTTATTTGTTGCAGTGTAATAATAAAATCTCACGAAGTTTGAGTTTAAGCTACCAATATCAAATACTTGAAGACTGTACTCAAGTGTAAGCATAAGTCATTTTGTTAATATTTTTCATTATTCCTAATGATCTGGTAAAGAAATTTATACCTTTAGTGATAATGAACACATGCTGTCATATACTCTTTCTAGAACTTGTATCTTCTTTCCTCTTAAGTGCTCCCAGTTGGAAAACTAACTTTTCTGAACTAGGATTGTAGAATCAAAGCTTCTCTACTCCTTAGCCAAGCTGTTACACTGCATAATTTATTTAGAAATACTTGCATTATGAATTTAAAAGATACTTGCCAGTAGTTGGTGTGACCCTGTAGCTTGGAATGTAAATATTCCCCTCAGAGATAAATCAAGAGGCATCTTTGAAACAACGACCACTTCTTTTCTTAGACCTGGCTTTTGAATTGTCGTTGATCTAATGTCAGTAGTGAACCAACTAGGGAAGGCACCTCCTGGACCTGGTGTTTGTGAGCAGAGAAGGACTGGTAGGTAAAGTGATGGTTGGGGGCCGTCTTGAGTATGACAGTCACAAAAAGATAGAGTTTTCCATTCTCAGAGAAGTAAGAAGTTGGAGGTAAGAGAACTGCTACCTTGAACTTTGGCCTGTTTAGGAGACGAGTTGACAGTCCTCCCTTGGGAGGCAGTCCTCAAGGGCAGAGGAGTCCAAGAAGTCTGGACATTCTTCAGGAAGGAAATCTTAAAGGTGTAGGAGCCGGCTGCCCCATGTGCTGTAAGGTGAGCTAATGGGAAAGAAGGCCAGCCTGACTGAACAGAGCATTGGCTGGAACTCAGAGATAAAGAGAGTTAATGACTTTTGGAAGAAGGGGCAGGCAGCTCAGGAGAACTACAGGGATGTGAGGTTACACAGGAAGAAAATAAGAATGGCCAAACCTAACTAGAGTTTAATCTGGCTACTGCCATAAAAGACAATAAAAAATGTTTCTGTAAATCCATCAGCAACAAAAGGAGGGCTAAGGAGAACATCCATGCTTTATTGGATGTGGGGGAAACATAGGGACAAAGGATGAGGAAAAGGCTGAGGTACTTAGTGCTTTCTTTGCCTAAATCTTTAATAGTAAGATGAGTTGTTCTCAGAGTACCCAGTCCCTGAGCTGGAAGACTGGAACAGGGAGCAGAATGAAGCCCCCATAATCCAAGGGGAAATTGTCAGTGACCTGCTGCGTCACTTAAACACACACAAGTCTATGGAGCCAGATGGGATCCACATGAGAGTACTGAGGGAGCTGGCAGAAGTGCTCAGCAAGCCACTTTGCATCATTTATAAGCAGTCCTGGATAACCAGGGAGGTCCCAGATGACTGGAGGTGAGCAAATGTGACACCCATGCACAAGAAGGGCTGGAGTGAGGATCCAGAGAGCTACAGGCCTGTCAGCCTGACCCAGGTGACCAGGAAGGTTATGGAGCAGATCACCTTGAGTGCCATCATATGGCATATAGAGGACAACCAGGGGGTCACATGCTTCTGACAGAGTTTGATTCTGATTAATTTTCTTTTTTTCTCATATTCTGTGCATACAGACCTGAAAGATAAACCCGCTTTAGAAAACTTCCAGTGGAGCATAGACCCAGGAGCTGACCTTTCACAGTACAAAATGGACATTACTGTGATTGATACAAAGGTGAACTTTTATAATAAGTCTGCATGTTCTATGATGTTGGAAAAGCCTGCAAAATAGTATCATGAACATTGCTCTGGGCAGACCAAACCCACTTTACATGAAAATTCTGAATTCGGCTCATTCTGCTCATTTGATATTTGTTCACACTACGGTTATCCTAAAACATTTCCACTGTTTAGTTGTACTTCATAAATTCAGCAGGCATAGTCTCAGTATGAGAGTGGACAAATGGTTGTGAAAAAGAATTCTAATGAGGCTGTAACCTGCAGGAAAAAAAGTGAATCAGTGTCCAAAAAGAAGCCAGTAACTGCTTGAAAGTGTTTCAGATACCCAGCACTGACACTGACTACACCAGTTGCTTCTGGGTGCAATTGTCATGTTTGCTTCTTTTTCCTAGGGTGGTTCTCAGACCAAAGTTGGAGGGGAAGTTGTTGATCTGGATTATACATATGTTAGTGACAGTGTGCTATTAAAAATGAAAAATCAAGAGCAAAATCAGGAAAGCAGTCCACGTAAGACTTTTTTTTTCTCTTTTCTTCTCTTTGGTTTGTTTTTTTGTGGTATGGTGGGGTTTTGGGGGTTTGTTGGAGGTTTTTTTTGTCTATTTTTTTGAGGAGGAGGAGGAAAGAGTAAAAGAGCATTTTTTCCCCTGTGTGGCTAGATAGTAGAAAAAGGTTTGCAGTAAAAAAGTGGTGATGTATTTTTATAGGTTACACAGATCAGTCTGTTTCCTAGAGAATTGGTGGTGTGTTTTGAGGTTGTTTTTTTTTAACATAGGTTAAAAAAAAGACAGTATTTATGCTGAGAGAGCCAGTAGCTATTCCTTTACAGTGCTTAAAGGGTGAAATACTTAACCATATAACAGTTCTGATCTCACCTGCAGTAAACAGCTTTGAAAGATTTCTATGTAGTCACATCAGACTTTGTATGGGAAACTAATTTCATTTTTAATGACATATAAATAGAGCTAGTATGTTTAAAATAAATCCAAATGGGTTTATATCACCTTTAATGTATGGTATGTGGTGAATCATGGCTGCAGGGCAGTGACTATTTCCTACCCACAAAAAGGATTTCCTTCTGCTTGGAGAAATCCATAATTACACGAAAAAAAATTTCACGCACTCAGTATTAAGGTTAAAGGTACCTCACTGTGATTTAGCAGTTAATCAGATTTTAGAAATGGGATCCAAGGTATCTGAAAAATAAATGAGCATTGGCCACATTTGAAAGATTAACAGAGAAGTTGCAGCAAGAACAAAGGTACAGCTGTTTTTGAGTTAATTGGTACTGGAGCAGGAAGTAAATGTTAATTATTTTGATACACATTTGGTCAAAATGCAATTTCTTGACTAAAATCATTGAGACACTGATTTGGATGTTCTTTATGCCTTTAATAACAGGAGGAGAAATAACAGATATGTTTGATCAGACGACCCATGAAGAATATGAATCCTGCCTACCAGAAGATAGTCCCTCTGCATGTGATGAAAAAGAAACTCTTCATGATGAAGAGCAGGATAAGGGAATAACAGCAGCAAGCAAGAAACTAAAGAGTGGGATATAATTTGGTTTTGTCTTTATCAGCTTACTTAAACTACAAGAGTTGATTTGAAATCAGACTCTGTTCTTTAGGAACAAATATGCCAAATTACCCACCAGTTCTTTTTTCATAAATTTGTCGTAAAGTTGATTGCTTGTAAGGACATAACATAAAGCAATATGAAAATCTTTTGGTAGTTCATTTATCACCACACAAATGTGGAATGTGTAGTGGAAGTTGGCACAGCAGCAGAACACCAAAGTGACTCTTAAAAGAAATAGCAGTTTTTGGCTACAGTTATTTACTTCCTTTCTTCTCACTATTCTAGGTTCTATTGAAGACTTTACAGTATTTTGTATTTTAAGTAGCTTTTCCTTTAATGTGCTTCTTGTCTTTTTTGCTTGCTCAGTGCTGTTTTCCTTCTGCTCCAGTAATGCTTTTTGATTGCTGGTTCTATCAATTCTGTATTATTTTTAGTATCTATTTGAATCTGTTGTCTCAGACTGAAATGTACGTGTCATTCTTATATTTCTTAATAGTTGGTTAATAATTTTAAAGAAGTTTCTGGAGGCAGTCTGTTAATCTTATATTTTGTTTTGCATGTATATTTACAGAACATGAGGATAAACAAGATAAAGCCAAGCAGAAAGCTTTTGTGGAGCCTTATTTCAAAAGCGATGAGAGGTAATTTAGTGTGGGCATTTTAAGGCTCTTTGTATCTTCCCTAGAGGGAACTTGTTCCTCCATAAAATAAACATGTTTGTGTGTAACAGACTAGCAGTTGAAGATGCAGAGGTAGAAGATCTACCACATTAGATAGAAGACTTCAGATAAAAATTGGGGTAGGGGAAAAAAATGTTGGGATGCCTGTCACATTTGCTGAAGAGAAGGGATTGCCTCTTCTGCTTTTTATAATTTTAGTGAATGCAGTGTTTTGTAATCCATGTGGTTCCTTACAGGCGTGTGGTCATGCCTGAGTTCATGAGCCAAGAACCTATGGGCTGCTTGTACAAATGAAAACCTTTCCTTCTCTGGTATTTTTGCCCCTTGCTCTATGCAATAAATGAATAGTGTTCAACAATTGCACCTCTTAGTGTCTTCTCTGTTGCCTTCCAGTATAATCATCATTGGAAGTCTGAATCTTCATTTCATAATGATACCAAAGCCCTTCAGTTAGCTTATATTTTACCTCAGTGTATGTTTTCTTTGTAGGGGAAAACTTGTTTAGTGTTTTTGGAGCAGTTAAGTTGAAAAGAACCTACTGATCTTGAACTCCAACATATGTTCCTCTTGTGGAAATCATTGCAAGCACACCTTCATCTTGGACAAAAATAAATATTTTATAGAAGATCTATATTTGAATAATTTCTATATAATAATTACCTTTACACTATGAAAAGCCGTAATAATGAGACACACATCTTTGGTTATGTAAAAGTTCATGCTGTTTTATTTATAAAAATTACCCTATTCAGCTATGAAAGGCAGTATGATTTGGGTTTTGTAGGCATTTTCTGATTTATTTTTTAACTTGACTGTTTATCATTGTGTTCTAAAAAAATGGAAATTTCCAGTCATGTAGAAGGAATAAAAGTACTATCATGTGAAAACATTTTTGTTTTTCAGAAAGAATAATGTGTTAGATTTTCCTCATATTGAGGTTATTCGAAAAAAAGAAGAAAGAAGAAAATTACTTGGCCACACTTGTAAGGAATGTGAAATAGTAAGTAGTGCTTTAAAATTTGTCAGTCTTCCATTCTCCTAACTCAGACAGTATCTAAGTGCTGAAGTGCAGTTTTTAATTATTAATCTGGTTGCATCATTGTCATTAGCTAAAGTAGCAGGGAAGTAAGTGTTTACCAAAGCTGGATAACCAAGTTTGCAGGTGGTTTGTTTGTTTTTAGTGTAGTAGCTGCATATAGCATGGAAAGTCTTGGGTTTGATTTTTTTTTTTGTGTATCTGTATAATAGAAGAGCTTCTTACATCGTGGTTCCAGTAGGATTACTGTTAATAAAAAATACATTAGCTGGTCAAAGAACTCTTAAAGGTTTCCAAACTTTAGATCAAAAGCTCTACTGAACTTTACGGATGCTGGAATAAGTAAGTTCTATATCCTGTTGTACCTTTATATAGATAGACAGATCTCAATTTGGTTTGGTTGATTTTTTCTTTGTTTTCTGGGTTAATTTTTTCAGATAATTGCGCCAGATTAGGTGATAGTGTGTATATTTATGCAAATGCATGCAAAAATGCTTAAAGTTACTTGTTTAAAATACTTGTTAAAAAGTATGAAATTTTATGTTTCACATTACACATTTTTTCCTCCCTTTCAATTTATTAAACTGCTTTCAGATACTTGGTATAGAGATAAAATATTGAAGTAATTACATGTGTAATAAGAACATATTGTATTTGACCATTAATAGTCTTTATGATCTATTAAATGATGACTCAGTAGAAGTGTGAATTAATGACTGAACAATGGTGTATTTTCCGGAATCTTTTCACTTCATTTCCACATGTATTTAGAACCAACATTTTTCATAGATTCTCCTGCTATTCACTTTATAGTCAAGTCCCGTGTACTTAGCTGAAGAAATTTATTAGACTATGTTTTGAATGAAAACATTTTCTGAAAAATAGTTTTGGTAAAACTCATTAAATACAAATATTTAATTTTTACAGTCAACTATAAATACCATTTTAAAAAATATGTTTGATTTAAAGAGTTTGAAAGAAAACAAAACAACCCCCAGCCTTCAATCTGTTTCATGGTTCCAGAGCCATGTGTTAAGCATTTTAATTTCCTGTTTCTGTAAGCTACAGATCTTCCTTCTGCAAATCCAGTTCTTGTTACTTTCTGTCAAGTTAGAATGATAACTATGGCATCTGGAAACATTCAGAGCTCCAGTTTTGTTACAGTAGGTTTCTACATTAAATGCTAGGAAAGTTTGGGTTTGTTGTTGGTTTTGGCTTTTTTGGGCTTTTTTTTAAGTCTACACCATTCAAGATTAATGTCTTGGAACATATGGAATGCTTGGCTGTGTCATTGTGCAATAATAAAACTAGCTTTGAATTAAATGCCTGTGGAAGAAGGGAGTATTGGATAAAGCATAAATGATGCTTTAGAAAAGTCTTGGCTTGCTGATTAGCCACATGGGTTTGAAAAGCTGCCAAAGTCTAAGGGAATATTTAGGGAGTGGGTATTTGTCAGTAAATTGTTTCTGGCCATGGGCTGCAAGTGGTGTGAGTGAGGTCAGTTACTGTCACTCTGAGAAGACCTGAGATTTTACTTCTGCACGTGCCAGAGCAGGCTGATATTAAAGTCCTTTATAAGCGCTTATCTTAAAGCTTTGTGGAAGCATCTCATTCACTTTACAGTGTAGAACTTTTGATAAGAAGTCTTGTTTTGGTTTTTTATGACCTTGCGATGCTATCAGAGAAAGATTGTAGGCAGAAGTTACTGGTAGCTTGTAAAAGTAACATTTGTTAGTGTGGTTAAGTGTAGCTACACTTAGGTGAGTAGGAGAATCAATCAGGTATTTTTATATGCATTTAGATTACAGAAATTATTCTGTAAGTTTTTGCTAAACTAATGGGAGGAACGTTTTTGGGGTTTGTTCCCTTTCTGAGACTGCAAATTGTAGAGGTCTATAAACAATTATTTTACAGGGAAGACAGGATGAGATTGCAGTATCTTCACACATGGAAAAGCCTAGCTCAAATGTTTTGTGTGGATTAAAAATGCTGTGGACAGTGAGATCAGTCTAGAAAACAGCTGAGAGTTCTTTCTGCTGTTTAGCTGACATACAAAACTCTCATTCTCTGTCAACCCTAATAGATTTCTAAATAAGCCAAAGAAGAAAAGTTTCTTTCTAATTTATTTTTAAAACATACTTATCTTGATTTTTGACTGTTCTTATTTTCTGTTCCTACTAAACTGTACTGTATTTTTCATTGTGGGATCTGTAATTATTCCTTACTAATCATAAATTTTTTAATTTAAAAAAATGCAACACACTACAAACCTTTATTAGATCAATTTCTACAATTTCAGGCTATTTTCAGGACCAAATAAGGAGCACTGCTAATTATCCCTAAATAAAACTCAGCAGTATTTGTCTTACACAGACATTGTAGAATTCTCATAGCTAATTTTGTTGACTTAACACCTTGTTCTTAATTTTTGTCAGTAAAAGTTGAAGTGTACCAGTGGAGTGCCTGTTCCTCCTCTTTCGTTAGTCTCTAGGTCTTTAGCTGAATGATGCTGACATCTTTCCAGCAGAGTGCCTGAAGCCCAGTTGCATAAGTGACCCTACTCTGTCTGACTCAGTCCCTGAGCTACTGGTGATGCCCACTAATGATGACATCCTGCTGATGATACCCACTTATGTTCTGGTCTTGGCACGGACTTTTTCCAGTTTAAGGGAACATTGTATAACAATTGAATCTTACGTTCTTGGCCAAGAGATCCACGAGTTACTAGATCACTCTTGTACTGATAAGGGCTTTGAGAACAGAACAGGTTCTGGTGGCACACTGTAAAATGGCACAAAGTCTGAATTGATTTGGGGAGGGGAGAAGATGTACCTGTTTCAGGCAAAGCTGTTGTTCCCACAGACTAGAGAATTACAAAATGAAACAAGGCTTTTTTTTCCTAGTTGGTGTAGTTTTGACACTGGTATTTTCAGAACTGTGATTGCTCTTTTCTAGCCGATCATCAGTATTTATATCTCGTGAGTTTTTTTGAGGAGGACTTTTATGCCTTAATATTTTGTCTGTGATTTAGGGGGAAAAAAGGAATTTATTAGCATACTTTACAATTCCAGGTAGGTTTTCTGAAATTCTGCCAGTAGCTGGGAGCATGAAATAATCCCTGTTGACAGAGGTATCCTGTTCTTTTCCTGATTCCCCAGTCACTTTCCATCTGATTGAATGAGTTACAAACTTCAATTTGCCTTTTTGAATTGTAACACTGTCATTTCAGTAGAATGGTTTTACCACTTTCACAAGGGTCAGGTTTCTTGTGTGGCTGTGACTGTTGACTTGCCACTTGAATCAAACAATGCATTCACTTTGAAAATATTTTGACCCTCTATGTGCTCTAAGGGTCAGATTTGTATTTTTAGGAGATACGACTAGAATTACAAATTAAAACCATAGAAAACTGCACGGAAAAAATATACCCTAACTTTCTATGGTGCTACTCAGGGGAACACACAGCGAAAAGGTTTGGAGAGAGTATATAGTTTTCTCATTGCGGTCCCCAGTACAGCTGACAAGGGTGAAAGAGTAGCAAATTTACTCTAGAGAATACTCAGCTGGCAGATAGTTTCTGGAGTCTCAGTGTCAGTTAACTACATATACTAGCTCTTTGGTTACTTCTAATTTGAGGGTAAGTAGGAAGCATTTTGACTTAAGTTTGCTGTTACTACTGTAAATTTGGATACTGGAAATAATTCTGCAGCATGGGATCTGTGGTGTGGGTTTTTTTCCTTTTTTATTTTATTTGTAAATGCAAGCTGACACTTAATACATTAAAAAATTCTGATCTCTTTCAACACCTGTGCTACTTAGCTTTGTAGAATCAGTCAGTAAACTGTTGACATAAGTAATTATACACATGCCTAAACCTTGTTACTTATGGTATGTTAAAAGATAGAAGGTTAACAAATTTGCCACCATAAAGTTATACTTAGTCTGTAAATTCAGTAAGCTTTTAGGATAATTGCCAGGTGTTTGTCACTTGGATAACAAATCTCTACTCTTGGCTGTCCTCACCATTGTTTTTAGATAACTGTGTTAATAAACACAGTGATTGATAATGTCGATTGTGTAAAGCAGTCACACTATTATATATAAATTTGTTAACTAGGATTTTTCCCCCCCTTACATCCAGTATTATGCAGACATTCCAGAAGAAGAGAGAGAGAAGAAACTAGCTTCCTGTTCAAGACACAGATTTCGCTACATTCCTCCAAATACTCCTGAAAATTTCTGGGAGGTTGGATTTCCTTCCACCCAAACCTGTGTGGAAAGAGGTTTGTGCAAAAAAAAAGCTTAGAAAGCACTTCTTAAAGCTGATTTTTTTTTCCCCTGAAATCTTCTCTGGTTCATATAGCAGCCTTTCTCACCCAGTCCTGTTGAGGTCTGTTTATCAGCAGACATTATTTTTAATAAATATTGTCTGGTTTTAGCAGTTCCTGTACTCCTAAGAAAGGACTATAAGGAGAATTTTTAGAGCCTAGATAGAGAAGGCAGAAATAATTGGGATTTTCATAGAACATAGTTTAAGCCCTACGTATCTTAGACCCTAAGCAAGAATTAGATTTTCAGAGGCAAAGGCCGAGAGATTGTACTTACTGAGGAGAGACAGGCAGCACTATTAATGTCCTTTGTCAGTGATTTTGGGGGTTCATAATACCAGGTGATAATGGAAATGTTGCAGATAAGGTGTAGTTAAACAGTTTTTCATACATACACCCTGCTTTTTACTGACAATGAAAAGAAGTGTTTGGTTTGGGGGGTTTTTTAACTCGTCTTCACATAGAAGTTTGTTCTTTCTAAATAATTTTTCAAAATCTTGAGCCTGGTATAAAAAAGAGTTTTTACTCATTACGTTAGAACACAGAGAGTTTGTAGTGTACTCTATGTACATTTCTTCAGAAGTGGTGAAATTCTGAGGTGAGGAGCCCTATATGAACTCTGAGTTACTTATATCTTCGCTTGTGCATTAGCCATGAAACATTAATCTTTGCTTTTATCTGTTCTTGTAACAGTGTCAGGTCAGGCATAGGAAAATGTAGGCAGAGTTAGGTATGTGTATTGTGTGATAGTGTTGCAGTATCATCCTTAATCTTTCAGAACAGGGAACCTTGATTTTTATGGACTATATAACTTGTTACTACCCATTTGGAATCTGCTTGCAGCCTCATTAAAATTAGCTGCTTGGCTGTTTCCTTGTTCTGCTGGAGTAAGAGCTGTTCAGTTGTTAATGGTCCTCAACAGCATATCAGAGGCAGACTTTAGATCAACCCTCCCTTGGAAAAGAAAATATTTTACAGCAGTGCAGCAAGAGAACTAAAACACTAGAGAGAGTTCCCATGATGAGCAGTTGCTGCTGCCACTCCAAAGCAGTGGGGTACAACATAGGTATTTTCTACTTTTTATTGGTATCTTGAACCATCTGTTTGTGTTGGGGGTTTTTAATAACTGAGTTACATAGACAGAACTTTCCAACTATGAAGGAGGAATCTACTACTCTCACTTTGGTGGATGTTGTTGCTGATAAACTGTAAGGAATTGACAAAAGCCAGGTGCTGAAACTGACTTTGCATGAAATGTCTGTTCACTGTCAGTGTTAGCTAAGTTGAGCATGTTATAGAAATTTTCTATACACTTTTCTTATCAGAGAGCTTTCAAGGTGTGTTTGATCCATAGGCTCATGTTTGGCTTTTACCAGTCTTTAATAAATCCGGGTGCTCTTAAAAGAGAGGGAGGTACTGTTTAAACCCACAAAGCACGTGTGACTGAAGTTTCCTCTATATGACTAGGATTTACATTTTTAAAAGTCATTTTTATTAGTCAACTGGATTAGCAGTACTTGCATACTTTGTTACTCTTACATAAAATCCTTTGTAGAAAGAAAATGGAAAGTGCAGTTTTGTTTTGAATAGATTAACAATTCATCGTTTCCTTTCTCTTCTTCATTGTCAACTGTCTGTATTTCATTACTGTGCAGTCATCTACTAGAAAGCAGCTGTGTATTTTAATGAATGATATTTGCGCACTGGGATCTCAAAACTCTTATGTGAAGTCAGAACCAGTTGCTCCAAAAGGACAAAAAAAATTACAAGTTATTTTTTGAGGCTGAACACAAATTGAAGCTGAAGTTATACCTGTTTTTATATTGTATTTCTTACCTCAGATTTATTCTTTTAAGGCTACATTAAAGAGGATCTTGCTCCCTGTCAACGTCCAAAAAGGCGTCAGCCTTATGCTGTAATGTTTTCTCCAAAAGGCAAAGAGCAGAAGACATAGAGGATGGGGAAGTAAGGAGTGCCAGCCTGAAGGGTATCTTTCCTGTCCGTAGATATTTATAGTTAATATAAACTTGAAATAAAGAACTGTGTTTTCCACAATGATAGATAATTTGTTTAACTGAATATGTAAATTTTATAAAATTCATTTGAAAGTCTGATGTACCAGGAAACAAAACTATTTAATGTATGTTTGTTTCATATTGTGTTAATACATTTTGTATTCATTTTTGCACCTGTCAGACAAGTCTCCTACTTTTTTTTTTCTTTAAGGCCAGCAGCTGAAATTCCAGCAATTCCTGTCTAAACTTTGTATCAGTGAGTAACTGCTTTGAAGTCACTGAAATCAGTTGTTCTTGCAAGGGTAAATGTCTGTCAATGGGAAGAGAAATGACAATTTTCTAGGGTGCTTTTATTTTGCACTGGATTTTCTTGTATTTCTTTTCTCTTGTTGCAATAATGGTTATATCTGCTTGGAATAAAGCTGTATTAAATATTAAATGTATCTACTGTTCATAGTTTGGAGGTGTGAAGCCCAGTAAGTCTAAGTTCCTTTCTTAAATTCTGGTGTTAAATTATAGCACCATGTTTTTCTCAGTGTTTAAATTAGAATGTCCAATATTCTTTTTATATTTTTCTTGAAATCTCTTTGCATATATGTGTCCCATTTATTGGTAGAGGTAAGCATTGTTATTTCTAAATTTGGATGACAGCTCTGCCCAGAGTTCTCCTAGTGGACAGCAATAGTCATCACCTAGATCACAAAGGATTCTCCAGACATATTTTAAATTAATCTTTTGTAGCCGGGGATACAGTTCCATACTTGCATTTGGAAAGTAAGACCATGCAGTATCACAGAGGCAGGGTAATACCTACATAGATAGGCAAGCCAAAGATCACCATAAGATCTTTAGGAATAAAGAAGCTATAATCAGAGTTGGGTTCAAACAGTGAGAACTCTTTTTTTAAAAAGAGATCATAAAGCAAGCAACTATTGAAATGCCTTGAGTAAAAATAAAATAATAGAAAGTACGGATACATCTGGGGGTTTATCTGTGTATATTTATATATATAACTGTATCTCTAATTTCTATTTTTGTACTTTATGTATGTATAAAAAAGTATGTATTTAAAAACTTGGTGGATAGGACCATTTAAATTCAGCTTTGTATATATATAGGAATGGTGGCAGGTTCTGCTGGTGGAGAGGTTGTAGCATAGGCCCAAGAAGAAAACTAAAACAAATGTGATCAATTTAACTGTAACACTAAGTGACACAAAATCCTTTTAGGTTGAAATTACAGGCCTCGCAGAAAAGTAGAAGGTCTAACCATAGGCACTGTCCCCATCCTCCCTTAGTTGATTTACTTGCTTTAGTATTTCACAGGGTATATCCTAAGGAATGCCAAAGGCATAAAGCCAAGTAACAATAAAAGTCTTTAGTCATTCCCATGTATACTAATACATGCTGACAATAAATGTTTACACACTGTAAAATCATTTCTTGGAGCAGGCAAAGAACCCATGCCAAGGTAAGTCTGATTTCCTGCAAATTAAAAAAATTAAGAGGTGCTGCCAAAAAGTGGAATTCTTGCAGGTATCTTGAAAATTGTTTTAAGATAACTATAACATATTCTGAACAATTATTTATCCATTAAAAAAGAAGATTTTAGCAAGAAGAACACGGTAGGGGACTGCTTTTAACTAGGGAGGACCTTTACAGAGTAGAAACTATGTCCACAAAAGGAAAAGTGGAAACACATTGTAACTTATCAAATGTAAATTTTGCTATGAAGTAGGCTATTTGAGAAAGTTTCCGAAAGAAATAACTATAAATCCTATTTTAAGAAATATCAGAACAAACTTTATCAGGAAAAGTGAAAGGTAAAATCAAAGATCAAACAATAATGGGAACATTTAAAGGTAAGATGACAAGAAAAAATGGGATTTTTATAGCGATCTTCATTATGGAAGTGCCTGGGAGCCTTTCTTTGCAGGGTGGGTGGGCAGAGCTGTTGGGAACTGAAATGGCAGAAAGGATCAATGACGTGCGTGTTGGCAAGCAGGCAGGGTTGGAGCCTGCTCCCATGCATTGGAAGGTGAGAGAAGAAACTGCTAAATCCCTCACTCTAGTGTGGAGCATGACACTCAAACCAAGCTGTAGTGGTCAAGGAGAATGAAGTAACAGTTCTGCCTTGAGGCATTAAAAAAGACTCCAAGGAGATGAGTGGGGCTGCAGCCTAATGAGTTTTATGGAGTCATGGGAACTGGGCTAATTGATAGGAGTATAACAAACAAGATTTTCAGACCTTTGGATAAATACAATGGGAAAAGATGCCACTTTTTAAAGGTGCCATTCTCATGGCCTTTTAGATACTTTGAAGGTGTCAAAGTATGATTTATCTGACAGCTCACAGTAGAACCAACTTGTCATGGTGCAAAAGAAGTTCTCTCCTAGAGGATGCCTGTTTGAAGGTACATGAGACATTACAGTGGGGTTCTGCTAGGTCCCATTTTATTCAGCCTATTTGTGTTCAGAGAAAGGGTGGAGGGAGAAGTCTGTTAAATTATTCACTGAGCAAGTGGAACTGGGATATAGAAGAGGGGGGAATTTGCAGAGTAGAACCCCTTCACACACAAGAAGGGATGTGATGAAGTCATGAAATGTGGAAACAGTGAATAGCAAGAATTGCACTCCCAGGGCAGCAGGTTTAGTTAAAAGAAGAAAGGACCGGATAGTGTCTGTGAGGATGTTACTACTCCACTAGAGGACAGTAAGGAACTGCTTTTGAGCTTATAACAGTGTAAGAACTACCCTTTCTTACCCTTGGGTAGTCGGCCAGTATTGTAAGACTTCAATTGATTTTAAAATTATAGATCTCTTGTCTAGTTCTTCTAATGCCAGAAAAACTATTTCACTTCATCTTGAAAAGCAAGAGATCAATTGTAAAAATCGAGAAACAAGAATAGAAACAGACCATGATTTCCCCTCCAAAAATAAGAATAAAGAAATACTAGAAGCCTAAGCAACGTTTGTGTTCCAAAAAGATTATTGAAATTCATAAATTTAAAATATTTAGTTAAATATTTCTATTTGCAGAAGTTTCTAATTATGACTTACCTGTATTTTTAGCACACTCTTGGAATAATATATATCTTTTGCCCAGAAGGAATGGAAGAAAAAAGGGAGCCAATCAGACCCAGCAAGGGAAGTCTGCTAAAAAAATAACTTTAAATATTGTTACATTTATGCATATTGGCTATCTTTGTCCTCTTTATGGCATGGCAGCACATTGTAATTGCAGTCAGCTGCACTGTCAGAGGAGTGGACTGTGTTCTTTGAGATTTGTGGGGTTTTCCACATTTGTTGGCAGTGGGGAAAAAAATTGGATAAAAACCATAAGCAGAAGTAGGTTTCTGTCTCTGGAGGAGATTGGGACTAAGACCAATGTTTGTGAGCCGAATATTCAATGGCCTCTTACCTGAAGGCATTACTCAGAAGCTGGGAGAGTGGGAGAAATTTCTTCAGGTGTATTGAAGTATGAGCATCCAAATGGGGATCTCTGAATAGCAGTGCCTTTTGGGTCATGCACCTGGCAAGGGAGCCAGGATAGCCACCGATAGCCAATGTCTTCTAGCTTCCTGTCCTTGTCTGTGACTACATCTTAGGATTCATACTGCCTCTTCTCATTTTATGAGATAAGAGAAAACTTAGTAATTGAGGCTAGGATTTGTGCATCTCGCAGTTATGTAAATAAATACCGATACAATATTAGCCAAGACTTGATATTCATGTAGTAAGAACCCCCAAAGAAACAGTAATATCTAGGAGCTCATCCATTTGACATCATCAAAAATAACCCTCACTGGAATGGGCTTCTGAAAGTCAGTTTTTCTGAACTCAGATCAAGGTAAACCTCTCGGGTTCCAGCTGAGCTTCTGGCCTGCTGGAATACAGCACATTCCTAGTGATTCTTAGCATATATTCCATCTTGTGACATTCAGGCACTGGTGTGGACCCAACAATTGTACAACTTCAAGTTGGTGGCTTAGTGTCATTCCCAAAAACATAAAGATGGCAAAGTCATCCTGGCTTTAGCACTTCCAAAGTGTTATCTATCCCCTCTGAAAACAATCTCAGCTTGAGAAGGAAGACTTCGATCAAAAAAATGGTTTTTTTGGCTGTTTGGAGCACAGAAGTCAGATTGTTGGTAAAATGTCCACGGGCAAGTGGTGTTTCCTGCGCTGCCTCTGAGTCCAACTTGGTTGTTAGTTGCTTCTAATTAGTTGTGCTTTTGAACTTTGCCTTTCTCATGCAGAAAGGATGAATGCCTTGTCTCTAATGAAGCAGGAGGAAAACTATGTCTGCTGATAATTAGAAACTCCTGTCAAAAGAAAAAAAGAAAAATAAATACAAGAGTGGAAAAGTCATAGGCCAGGGAAGAACAGAGGAGGGAGTGGAAGAGTGTGATGGGGTTCTCCTTGGTGGTATGTCAAGGGCTATCAGTGGACTCTTGTTTTTAGAGATAATACACATCAGCCCCAATCCTCAAGGGAAGGGATTTGCTGTGTTCAAGTAAATCAGTTGTGGAGCATTTGGAAGAAGAAGCTGATACTTCCTTTGTCCTGTGTGTCTCTTAGTGTAGAATGACTGCTCGGTCTAAACATAGTCCGTCTTTGCTGTGTTCCTGCACAGAGTATAAAGTTTCCAGGAGTGTTCTCTGTGTACAAGTATGAACACCTAACTATGAAGGAAAGGGAGTAAGACACTGCAGAAATAAGCCCAAGGTTTACCTCATTGCAAGATGGACCATGCTTACTTTAGCCTTAGTTTCTTTCAATAAAAACTGAAATGTAGAGTGTTTTCCTTTGAATTCATCTTGCTTCTTCAGTCTGTGCATTGCAATCTGTATTCCTGTATGTCACCATATAAAAAAAATTATACCCTGTAGATGATATAAACAGCGTTGTCCTCTGTGAATTATTTTACAGGTTGCAAAGCGATAGGTCAGCACAGGTTGGGTTGTTGCATCTTAGTACAAGGGTGTGCTATAAAAACACTCAATTAATTTTGACCATCAAGGTCGAAGTTATGATTCCTCTAAATATACATAAATCTCCCCTCAAGGATCATATTAATATGAGGGTTTTTTCTGAATTGCAATTGTCTTCTGTCTCACCCTACTCTTTTAAAAGCTACTTCTCCTCTTTAGAGTGTTTTTTTAGGACACATATGTGGCTAGGCATTTGGCATCCTGGGCACGGTGCCTGAGGTGCAAGCATCATCACAGCCGAGCCACATAGACTTCCAGGGGTCTGTGAGAAGTTACTGTGTCACGTTCATTGTGAAGAGAGGCACTGGGAGCCTCCACTCGAGGGCAGCGACGTCTGTCTCCCACACCTAGCAATGGTGGGCGATAACCCTGCCCAGCAGGAACTTTAAGGACATTTGAAGACTGCTCGTCCTTGGGTGGCTTTTGTCTGCGTTCCAGCTGCAGCCATGAACGAGGCTGATCAGCCTCACTTATAGCCGAGGCTCCTGTTTAGCATCTCGTCAGGAAAATTAGTTGCAGCTTAAGGTCAACATGGGAGAAAGGTTTTTTTCATTACACATGGGAAAGCTGATTTAAGCTAAAAGCATGTATTTATTGGGAAGGCATCCTCAAACTAGAATATGTTACCAAATCAGGACAGAAACATTTGGTACATGCTTTCTACACCGGTAAGCGACTACACTTGGAACTAACCACTGACAAAGTTCTAAGTACAAACTGGTGGCGTACATGACATATTCAGACATGAAAAGTGAGGAAAATATCCCCAGAAATAATTGCAGGAAGAGTTCCATGTCTACCTCTATTCCACACCATTTCTTCTACAAAGATATTACACCTATGTGGTGATGATGCACATTAATATATTTCAGGTACTGTACCAGAATAAATATAATATTAACAACAATTTGGAAATAGAGAAGCTCTCCCTTTTTACCCCTTTTATATTTCTGAGTGGTCTACCTAGGACTTGAAACGTCAAAGTAGAGATCAGTTAGATTTTTGGTTTGGCTTTTTTTTTTTTTTTCATTTTCAATAATCACTATCTTTAATAACTGTTTTGAATTAATTTGTTTTCAGTTACTTAATACCTTACTTGGCATGCTTCCTACTTCAGACAACAATTTCATGTGGAGAATGCTTCAAGAAAAAAAATGTAGTGCTAGAAAGGACAAAACCTTTGCATGCCTGTATTCCAAAGGCAGTAGGAAGAGACAGGAGACGGTGCTGTGGATCAGACACTCCTGAAACAAGAAGCAGAGGAGACAAAATGCAGATCTAGTCGTCAGCTCAAATCCATATGGTGATAAAAGCTGCTCAGTTCCCTCACAGTCAAAATTACCAACTCTATGGGTCTTTTTAGAGCAGTTTTAAATAAAGTGAGAATAAAATAAGGCTAGATAAGAAAGAAATAACAATTTAGGGGCCTTTAGGAATATGTTTTGCGTGCTTTACTTGTGCCCTTGGGTAAATCAGTTGTGGGAAAAGATAAAGAGATTAAATACAGTCTTTGAAATTACATTCTTAATGACTCACCATTTCAGAAAGCTTGGGAATTTAAGCTGCAATTGAAAAGAAGCATAAAATGAAAAAAAAGCTAACATTATCTTGGATAATGTGTATCAGATAATGAGTTGATACTCTTTTAATGTTGAACAGATGTCCTAGAAGAGGCAATTATTTTAATTCAAATTTTCTTTTACTTAAGCCAGTTTGCAAAAATACAGGTACTCTCTCACACAAATGTAAGGATGAATATAATTAGAACCAAGACACTAATAGCTGGAAGTCAGAAAATCTAATTTTTTTATTTCTATTACATGGAAATATCCTGCATCCCAAATTATAGTAGTCTTCTACTTTGGAACAAAATGGCAAGATTTTCCATTAAATTAAATCTAAAATAATTGGGTTTGAAATATTAGACTTCTTGAAGTATTTCACTCTGCCCTAGAAATTGAGCTTATATCATTACTGTCAAATTAACAGAAACAGGCAAGAAACTCAAAGTCATCATGACAGCCCTCTCTGAAATCACTGTGCTCTTTATATGTGTTTCTAAAATGTTTTGCTTGCTGGATATGAAATGAATACTTTCCAGCTTGCTAGCCTGCCAAGCACACTCTATTAATTGCTAATAGGTCATTTAATGCTTGGCAAACCATTCAGAGAAACCAATGGGACTTTTGAAGTTTAATCCTAATAATTTGACACTTAAACAAGCTAAAAAAGAAATGTAAAAAATTGCAAAGAATATTTTTTTAGCCATACTTCCCTCTACTTCTTTTTTGGTCGGTAATAGAGAAGCACATGAAATAATTGGAAATATGATTCTCTTCTTCTCAAACCTGTGTTGGAAGAGTTAACTGTTTAGGGGGGTTGTCAGAACGCCTTTCTTATTCCTCAGCCTCTGAATATTGACAGAGAATATTTTCTTAGCAATCCTTGAAAAGTATTATGGATTCCCAAGAAAGGAATTGCGTTTATGTCTCATCTGCTCCATCTTCTGCTGTGGTTAATGGAGAGCATTGAGCCAGGGAGGTCTGGGATTAGTGCTAGTTACTGGTAAAGCCCCTCCACAATTGCACTCGCCAAGACTTTGTTAAGGCTCTTCTCCATCCTAAGGATAAGCAAAGGAAGCTCTCGTGAACATTTTGTCAAGACATTAAATGACCACGTTGTTCTGATATAGTATTGTGGAAATATGTATGGAAATATATTACTTATTTCACAAGTCATTAAATGTGATCAGTACTTCTTTTGAAAGAAGACAGGTATGTGCTGTGGAGACTGGTGGTCTCCAGGCTGTGCCAGCTCTTTGAAGTTACTGCCTGTAGGATCTTCCCACAGAACTGGGTTCATTTATAAAAAGGCATTTATGTTAAAGCAAATGTGAACTGGCACTGAAACAATTGCTATTAAAATATATTTCCCTTTGCGATGTCAACAATTTCCAATTCCGTATATATAAAAATAGCTCTCATGGGCTTTCTCAGAAGAAAACTTCTGCAGAATCTGCTTATCCTAGGACTGACCTGGGAAGGACATGAGAATAGGGGCAGTAAGATTTAAGACATTTGTTACCCAGAGAGACTACAAATTATTATTCCAAATGGGTCTGTAGACTTGACATGACCTGTTCTAAGGGCCCTCACCCATGTCCCCAAACCCCATGGCAGCTCTTTTTCACCCAGCAAAGACACCCATGAGCTGTAGCACACACTGAGTCATTCTAGAGGGAACTGCCTTCAACACGCAGTTATGGGACTCACAGGAGGCTCCCAGGACCAAACATTTCTTCTTTTTGCCGCCCTTGTTTGCTACCCAGAGGCAGCACCCTGCTTTAATTTGCTCAACTCTTCCAAGTTCTAGATTTACATCCCTTTCCAGGAACAAAACTGATGCTTGCCTGCCAAGGGCCATCACCTGCATTCCTGGTGGTAAAACATTTCCCCCTGCAATTCCCCATCTCTCACAATTCTGGATTCAGGCTTTCAGTTCAGACTAACTTGAAATGTTTTGAAAAGGGGATCTTATTTCCAAGGGCAGGAGACTCAAGATGCTCTAAAACGTGATGGAGTTCAGCAATCAGAAAGCAAGGTGCTGTAATTCACATCCCATTGCAGAAAGCTTGGATGTAGGTTGGGGCACTGGGAGAGGCCAACTCATGTCGGGGGGAGTTTTGGAGAAAATGGAGAATATTTAATTTTCTCAAAAAGCATCTTTACATTAGGATCGTCCAAGACCATTTTGATCAGATCCTGGCCTGCTCTACCGCCACTTTCAAAACTCACCCATCTGTATTACCTACTCCAGTGGCTTTTCTTGTGACATCATGCAACCAGTGGCTGTTGAATCAAATACTTCAAATTGGCTTACTGTATTTTAAATCCTGTTGCCTCTTCTTCTCTGTTTTTTTTACCACTCAGACAAAGGGAACTGCATCTTTTTTATAGATTTATGCTATATACTAGCCAAGAATAAATCATGCAAGTGGAAAAATATCAAGGACAGAGTGTAAAAAACTAAAATAATGTGATTATGTGTGTGGCTGCTGTCCCTGCAGTCTTCAAGCAGAATATCTGCTGCTCTGCACAGCTCTCATTTTTATGAAAGCTAAAAAAATCTACAACATAAAAGACCCGCTATTCCTTGGCCATGGCTGAAGCTGAAGGGAAGAATTTTTCAGGGAGGATTTCCAAGCTCCCACTCATTAGCTTATTCTATCTCTTAAGGCTTTGGGATAATACAGAATCATTTATTGCTCAGAAGTGGCCTGCATGCGACTTCATATCAAGGAGGTTTGATGAATTTTCAGTATGTGAAATTCCAGTATTTTCCTGGCCTACTGACAGCACTTCTGAGATCTTCCTCTTTCACTACTTATGTGTGTGCAATTAGGTATTTTGGTTGAGCTTTCAGACCATTCCCGTTTCTCATTTTCATTGCTGCGCTGCTTTTGGGGGTTCTGGTCTCATTGCCAAGCCCACAGTTGTTGGATCAACAAAGCTGCAGCCCCTAAAATCCAAAGATTGTATAAATTTATGCTTTTACTTAAGCAAAGCTTTCAAAGTAACCTGAGAGGGCGAAAAGTTTTTTGTATGCCAGACCTAGTGTTGTTATGGCATGAAAGGTAGGGAGATGCTGATAACCTCACTGGGGACATGATCCCTCCCTGCCCTTTGCAGGACTGTCCCAGAGAATGTGACATCCATCGGGGTGAGACAACAGGAGAGGGTCACCTGAGGGGTTAGGCACATTGTGGAATGCAGGGGAACAATGTCTTGGGATGGAACAAACTTAGAGGATGTTATGGGGAGGAATCAAAAGTGGCAAAAGGGAGGAATTATGGTGGTTTGGAGAGTAATGAGCAGGGGAGAGTTAAGGGATATAAGAGACCAGTCAGGACCTTTGTCTGGCCGTGCCCTGCACCTCATTTCTGCCATCAGTCCTGTCTGCTCATTAAACAGTGTCCAGCTATATCCCTGGGTAGAGGCTCCCTACTGTTGCTGGCAGGCAAGTGGAATAGGTGGCTTGGGGGCCAGATATTGAAGCAGAAATAGCCTGGGCCAGATGTTTCTCCATCCCTACCTGTGAGACAGCTGGAGGAGTTGGCTACTGGGCCAGGCCAAGCACAGGGGAGAGTGTGGGGTCTGGGGTTCACTGTGACACCTGTCTGCCTCAGTGTGTGAGTGTGCAAAGGTGGATGAGAGCATCCAGGGCCAGCTGCCAGATAGGCTGGGTGTCCATGACTGATTACAGGAGGGGTCCATAGCCTCGTGTGTGTGTGTGTGTGTGTTTGTGTGTTTGTCCCTGCAAATGAGTGGGGCTAGAGCCCTCTGGGGGCTTGTGTGCCCCCCAGGTGCCAGCAGGCACTGGAGAGATCGGACATATGAGGACAGTTCCTGCCCACATCGTGTGTCTGTATGCATTTCCAGCACACAGGCCTTTGTGTTGATCAGACACAGGTGGACAGGACTAAAACTTTCGTGCTGCTTGTGCAAGTGCTGTGTTTTCTGGATGTGCTGGTTTTGACTGGGATAGAGTTGTTTTTTTCAGTGTAGCTGGTGCGGGGCTGTGTTTTGGATTTGTGTTGAGAAGAGTGTTGAAAACACAGGGATGTTTTTGTTCTGGCCGAGCAGCGCTTACACAAGAGTCAAGGCCTTCCATGCTCATTGCACCCTGCCAGTGAGGAGGCTGGGAATGCACCAGGAGTTGGGAGGGGTCAGCTGACCCCAGCTGTCCAAGGGTGTATTCCATACCACACGGCATCATGCTCAGCATCTAGAGCTGGGGGAAGAAGGAGGAGGAAAGGAGGATGTTCAGAGTGATGGAGTTTGTCTTCCCAAGTCACTCCATCAGGTGTGATGGAGTCTGGCTTTCCTGGAGGTAACTGAACACCTGCCAATGGGAAGTGGTGAATGAATTCCTTGTGGTGCTTTGTCCATGTGAGTGGCTTTTGCTTCCCCTGTGAAACTGTTTTTATCTCAACACATGAGTTTTCTGCTTTTAGCCTTCTGATTCTCTCCCCCATCCCACCGGGTAGGAGCGAGTGAGCAGCTGAGCTGCCAGCTGGGATTAAACCACAACACTGGGCTGTGGTGTGTGGCCACATGTATACAGGGTTTGTGTGTGTGCCAATTTGGAATTCACACTCAACCTGGTTACAGAGTATTTTTATCTGCTGGGCTGCTGAATCCAGCGGCCTCCAATCCCACATGTCCAGGGCTCTGCTCTGCTGAACACAGTGGGGATGAATAAGCAACCTAAAGTCTGATATTTACTGAGTTTTAGACTATTGGGGTTTCTAAATGAAGGATTTTTTCTTGTACAGGGAAGGCTTATAGACACACGGGGTCCACCCAGTCTCTGCTGGTGGCTGCTCAAGGACCTGTACAGGGGAAAGTAATTTATGACTGCTGCACAGCCACCATACAAAAATTAGAGAAACAAACTATGGAGGGAGAAACTTTAAGCTGCCACTAGTGCAGAGGTTGCAGCTTCTCCCATCAAATTTAACTGATGCAAGGCCATGCCTCCAGGATGGCCGTGCCTGTGGGTTTCATTCTCTCATGCTGTGAGGGATTGCACAGCTTCCAGCACAAGATCATAAGCTACATGACCTGAGGCTGCAGGTCCCTCCCACTATCCAGTTACTAGGAATTTTCCAGTAAGTGAGACCCCATAAGGAGGTGTCAGTGATAAAAGCCAACCTGAGAAGAACCCTCTCAGCATCAGCACTGAGCACACTAATAAATCATTTAGCCCAGCACCTTCTAAATACCAGCCCCAAAGCAGCAATATTTACATAAGTTTCTCCAGCCCATGCACAGATGGTTTCTGACTGCTTATGCTTTGAGAGAGCTCTCAGCATGAGCAAGAAGTGCCCTGGGTGGGGGAACAGCTCAGGCTTTTCACAGGGACAGTTTGCATGGTTAGCTTTGGGCACTAAACAGTGCAAAATAAAGCAGAGAGTATTTCCTATGAGTCTGGGAATTCTGACCTAATTCTAAACAAGCATCTGTTTGCTCTGAGCATCAAAACCATGAATAAGCACAGTAAAACCCTTTTTCTGAAAGCAGAGTGATGGAAAGCTTTCAAACCCTTTAAAATCCCCGAGACTCTTTAAAATTCCCTTTCAGACTCCTGAGTCGTGGTATCAAAGAGAAATATCACCTCAGCACTGGCTAGGATGACGGGCCGGGTTGGCTGTGACGCTGCTTGGAACACCTGACCCACTACCCAACGGAGCGGAGACAGGAAATTGTACAGGTGATGCCTCATGTCCTCCCACCAGGATAACAGACGGCACAGTGGAAGCAGGTCAGCCTTATCTCCTTGTCTGCCTTTTGGTCCCAAGTGAGACAGTTTCTCTCTGCAAGCATTGCTAAGTGTGAGTAGCTGGTTCACACTCTCACTGCCCTGTACAAAGCAGATTTTTTAAATAACCTTTTTCAAGCCATGCACTGATACAGGGCAGTGCTATCAAAGGAGACGCACAAAGAGCTGGGGCTGTGACATGGTCCTGTGCTGGAGGCTTCAATTGCAGCCCTAGGTTGAAAATAAAAGGTAAGAAAAGAAGCATTCATTCCTGATTCCTAATGCTTCCCATGAAAGAGGCAATAGCAAACAAACAAACAAAAAAAACCAAACAAACCAAACTAACCAACCAAACAAAAAATACCCCCACACAAAAAAAAAAAAACCCACAGAAAAGAAACTAGAAAAATCAACAACAACAAAAAGGAGGCAATAAACACGTCGGTTCCACAGGACTGTTTTGGAGGTGTCCTGGGGGCAGACTTGGGCTTACCTGATGGTGTTTGCAAGTTGAGCACACAACATAATTTGGCCTCCCCTTTTTCTCTCTGTTGTCATCTCCTGTTTGCTTCTGTTGGAGCTGTGCTTCTGCAGGTGCTTTGATAGGCAGAAAGCTCACTCAGAGTCCTGCCTGCAGGATGGGGACAGGCATCTGTCCCCATCTGCATCACACTATACTGACATCCACCTCCCACATGCAGGTATGACCACGCTACAACAAAGCAAGAACATCCTCTGCCTCCAGCAGCTGTACCAGCAGGAGTGTGGAGTACATCTCCACATGATAGTCCCTCAGCAGACACCACTTTTCAGCCGCCATTGACATTTTCGGCTCCCAGATGGGTGTGACCTAGGATCTAATTCCACCCAACAGCCTCGTGAAAAGAAAAAGATTAAAACTTGGAGGAGCATTGTAATTTAAAAGTCATAAAACAGAAACTGTGAATAATGCACCAGCTGCATGGAGTAACATGAAGCCCAGAACAACACGGCCAGGGCCCAATACTACCACATGATTTTCCTTGCAAGTCTTTTGTCCTTTTGTGCAGCTTTTGTGCAGTCCATTCTGCAGCACTTTGCACACCTCAGACTGGTCCCCCTTTTTTACAAGACACACATCTCCTTGGCTTGTGCCTGTCTCCCCATGCTCCTCTCTAAAGCCAGAGCATTTTTACCTTGCTTGAACTCTCTTCCCTGAGACTGGGGAAGGAGAAAGACCTATGGTCCCTCATCTCTCCCCGTGATTATATAACCAGTTCCCTCTTCTTAGTTTAGCTCCTTGAGACAGCAGAGCAGCCATGAAGATGGGGCCAGTGAGCCACAAGAGACAGGGGAGGGAGGGGAAGAAAGTGCTGCACAGCAGCAGACGGGCACTTGTAGCTTCCAAGGAGACCAACACAGGAGGAAGAAGCAGCACAGACAACATGTGATGAACTAGCCGCAGACCCCCTTCTCCATCCTCCTGTGCCACTTGGGGAAAGAGGGAGGTAAATTGGGAGTGAAGTTAAGCCCAGGAAGAAGGGAGGGATGGGAGGAAGGTGTTCTGAGACTCGGATTTTATTTCTCATTACCCTACTCCGACTTGATTGGTAATAAATTAATTTCCTGGAGTCAAGTCTATTTTGTCTGTGATAGTAGTTGGTGTGCGATCTCCTCCTGTCCTTATTTTGACCCATGAGCTTTTCTATATGTTTTGTTACATTTTATCTCCCCTGTCCAGCTGAGGAGGGGTGTGATAGAGCATCTTTGATGAGCACCTGGCATCCAGCCAGGGTCAACACACCACAGCCTCTGACTGTGCATGCCTTAAGAAAAGGAACAAGGATCTCCCTAGCCTCCACCTAATATTCAGTCTGCTCCCTGAGCAGGTAAATATTTCTGGAGCAGGGCTTTCTCAAACGTGTGCCCGGGAGACAGACAGTGAATCACCCAGGTCAAAGTAAGTGGTCAATACGGTGACCCAAATGCAAAATGGTCTGGCACAATCTGTTCCACATCAGCGCACTGCGCATTCACGCATGCTGCAGGGACAGTCCTCCTCACCCAGGCACAGACCCTGACAAACCTCCCCTTTCACCTGGGCTGAAATCTTAATGGAAGGCAGCTCCAAGGTTTAGTCCATATGTTTAAATGTAGCAGTAGGAAGAGCAGCTCCACTAAACGACTGCCGTGACTTAAAGAAAGTCTAGAGAAAGAACACAGGTAAAGTGTAGCAAGCTGTTCTTCCTGCAGCACAGCATCCTAGCTTCCTGAAGTTCAGAGATTTCCTGTACCAGAGGTTATTCATTGGACCATCATCTGAATATACAGCTTGCTCTCACCCTCCATGGAGGAGGGTGTTCCCATGTGAAATAAGCAGATATCCCAGTGGAAGGGAACAAAACGTCTCCATGGGACTGCACCATCTCATATGCCCCAACACCAAAGTTTGGGAGCATCCTGCCATCCTGACAAATGCTTGTCCAGCTTGGAGCGAGCTAAAGCCGTGAGTCAATAGCAGGATCCCTGTGCTGCGCATTAAAGGAAATATTTCCATATTCTCCTTTCAGATTGTGTTGAGATTGCCTCTGTGCTGTAGGCCTGACTTGGTAATGCTTGCTCACAGCAGAAAAAATCTAAGTCTCAGGTGATGTGAAGTCCCTCCTACGTTTTGCTTTAGGTCTCCCAAGCAGAAGGGATGAGCTGTAGCCCAGCAACAACTTGAAGACAAGGAGAGGGAGCAGGCCAGCCAGCAGAAGCTGACAGTGTCACAACGACTTGTGACCCACCTGGAGGTCCCAGGAGGATCTCAGGAGGCACAATGTTCAGTCGTAGAGAGGTACTTCTCTCCCTGCTAACCACAGTGCCAGCTTGGGGCACTGCTGCTTTCCACCAGTTGAGCTGATGTTAAAAGTATAGACTGTTTCCCTGAGGAATCCTCAGGGAAAACCATCTCCTGCCATTATGCTGAGGAGGAGGAGGAGGATGCAATCCCCAGAGAAGCCCTGCTGGCAGCTGAAATCTGTCCACCACACTTTACCAGCTGTATTAGGACAGGCAGAGGGGGAAGAGGGTTTCCTACAGCCCTTTGTCTCCTCGTTTTGGCACATGCATGGCTCCTGACACAGGCTTGGATCTGTGAAGGCTAAGATTTGGTTTTAATCACGTCTCCAAGAGAATATAACAAAAAGCTGTTAGCATATTTGTTTGCAGTATGAATAACTAATGAAGTAAATACCAACCAAAACTGAAACTGTTGTAATTAACCACTGTGTAACAGAGATTTCGATTCATCATCACAGTACTTTTAAACTGGGGGGTGATCTGCACATAAATTTTAAGTATTATTTAGAAAGGGAGTAATCCTAGAACAACTTGATTTCTTCTAGGAACACATTCTGGAAGTCAAATTTCTATTTATTTACAGACAACCAAAATGAAAATATTATGTCTATTTTCACGTGGCAGGCTTAGGAAACAAAAACAGTCACAGGAAAAGCATTTGTGATGGAAAGTTACTGTCCTCTCACGGGGACTGCTCAGACTGTGAGAAGAGAAGGAAAGGGGAGGGAAGGAATATATATATGTGTGTGTGTGTATATATAGATGTATATATTTATCAATATATACTTAGTGCATGTTTACTTATATATATTTATGTAGAGGAGTAAGAATCACAATCTTAGGAGAAACCAATATGAGTATTTTTAGTTAACATGAGAATAAATAATACTGTTTCTTAGGCTGGAAGGGAGCAACGTGCACACGAATGCACGCATCCCTGGTGGGAACTGGAGGCCTGAACTGTCGTAGTTTTGATGATGGCACAAATGAAAGGCAACTAAATCCAGGCTCCAGCTGCCACCACAGCTCATGTCCTGAAGACAAGGAGGGTGGCTGGGTATGGAGAAGCATGAGTGGGGGCCACCGTGCTGCCCCAGGTTTCCCATGAGAAGCCTTCAGGGGAGATACGTGTTCTATAATGACCTTATACACTGCACTCTGTGGACGTGAAAAGTGACTATAAGGACAATTATCATTCTTGTCTCCTTTCCCTGTAATAAGGAGCATCTCTAAGAGAGAGAGACAGAGAGAGAGGCGGGGAGAGAGAGAGCAAGCAGGTATCTCACTCAGACTCCTTTGTTCTGCTGCACCCTGTATTTCCCCAGCTTTGGTTGAGCCAGTCCCAAAAAACACCAGCCCCGACCTCGCTTCTCTCTCCATCTGCCCCAGGGGCTCAGCCCCTCCGTGAGGAAAGATGCTGTGGCCCAAAACACCAGCACGTATAAACATCAGCTGGTGCTTTTTTAAATAAAAAAGGAAGAGCCATTGGATAACGCCCTCAGAGGCCAGGCCGATGCTCGGAGCCCACGCGTGCGCACGGACGCGGTGCCACCTGCCCGGGTGGGTGTGCAGCGGGCAGCGAGGCAAACCTCACGTGCAGCGGTGCTGCCGGCCTTGTGGAGAACAAAACCCTCCACCAACTCTTCCAGAAAAGAAAACAAAAGCCTTGAACAAACCATCCCCAGGCCATTTCAGCCAGCAACAAAGCTAACAAGCAAATCAAACAGAGAAATATCCCAGCAGACCTCAGCTGGCTGAACAAACAAACGGAGAAACTCAGGTTCCAAAGAGCAGGGGAGCTGGGTTATGAAACAAGATTTTTGATACAAAAGGAAGCTTACAGCTATCGCTGGTGATTAGACACGGAAGAGAAAGGTCGCTCTGGGTGTTAGACCACACTTCACACACACACAGAGGTTATTCAATCAATATTTGTCCTGGAATCACATGCGGCGGAAAAAATTTCAAGTGAATGGTCAGCAGAATTTAATGCTCGCATTCATTCATGTTGTGCTCTTGGACGAACATGTGTTTTTATATCTAGCACAACCTAAGCTTTAGAATCCAGGAGGTTTTTAATCAAAATACAGGAAAACCTTGGAATTAAACACTATATCTGTATATGCCTTTCAATTACATTTTCAGCAAGACAGGAACACCTCACCTATGATTTTAGAAAGGGATCTGTGATAGGAGAGAGATTATTTCAATCTTCAAGTTCAAGAACTAACAGGAAAAATAATTCAGTTAAGGCTCCAGAAAGACAACACTGTCCACAGAAACCTCCCCAAAGCAGAAGGAAGGGACTTATTCCTGCCATCACTGTGTTCTCCAGCCATGCTGCTGCGCTGGCATTAGAGGTTTTATTTAGGGTCACAGCAGTAACAGCGGGAAGATAAAATCCTCTGATGAACAGGCAGCTGTTACCCCCTGCCTTTGTGAAAATGATGATCTCAGGTTGAGGATATTGTTTCCTTGAATCATCATATTTTTTATCCCCCCGCAAGTTTGTCACAACAGATTGTTTGCTTATATTCAGATCATAAGGCCATGACTCAATTTTCTCCCCTCAGCAAGAGTTAAAGGAAATTTGACCTAGGTGCCCTAACCATGGACTTTAGAATTTGGGTGCAAATAATGATTAAAACACAAACAAAGCAAAACAAAAACAGACAAAACCCAGCCTTCTTGCCTAGTGACTTAATGACAAAATATTTGTGAGGCACAGCAGAACATCCAGTTCAGGTTGTGATATACTTGATGGGTGGCATTCAGACTATCACAGAGGCAGGATGCCTCTAAGTCCTTCAAACAGTGTCTTTGTGCGACTGAAGTGAGATATTAGTGCTCTCTAAGATTGCACAGGGGCTGATTTCAGCTGCACAGGGGATAGCCTTGGACAGGAGAGCCCCAGGGAACAGCACAGAGTTATAGAGCAAAGGCAAATACAGGGTGGCTGCTTCGAGGCAGAAGCTTTCAGAGAGAAGTTTATTTTAGTATCTTAGCTGGAAATTCACTGGGAAAACAGCTCCATCGGCCCTGTTCAGGAAGAATGAGAGGGGAGAGACTGTTCCTCTGGCAGTCTGTCCTGATGAAGATCCCATGCTCCGGCACAGGACAAAGCATTGCCACATCCTACATCCGATGGCTGTGCTTTCTTCCTCATGCAGCTAATGGAAAAGAGGAAAAGCCATAAGACGGTCACACTGTGTCAAGGATGGCTTTGATGGACTTCAAACAGCCTGCTGAAATCATCTGCTGCGCACGCAGTGCCACTCTGCTGCCAGAGGAGATGCTGCAGGAGGGCAGGAGCCTGAGCGGGGAGCAATGCCCAGGTCAGGGACCACGTCCCGTTTCTCTTACAAACCACTTTTCTTCACCTGCAGGCCTCCTCCTCTCTAAAAACACCCTCAGGGCAATGCTGGTGACCCACCCTGGTGTTGTCTGCGGAGAGGAAACTCCCTATTCAAAGCGGGACACCCCAGCACAAAACAGAGTTTATCCTACAAATGGGCTGGCAGGTTTCACACGGGGATTTGTTCTCTCTAGGTTTCACCCACACGAGGCTATTGAATTTATATTTTGTAACACTTGCAAGGGAATATTCAAAGCGGAGAGGGAAAAGAAAGATCGTCCGTGAATGTGATTTGTTACTCTCAGAGTTTTGGCTCTCCCTCCGTTTGGCACCGAGCACGACAGTGTCCTGTCTGACTGGCTCTGCATTGGGGCAAAACTGCACAGATTCAGGCACAATTAAAATGATGTTTCATGGGAGTCACTCAATGCTCTGTAATGTATTTCCTTGAATAGCCACAGATTTGGCCTAAAATTACTTGGCTCGATGCCCTTTAGAAATGCCCACTTCAGAAACAATCACAAGCGGAATTTGAGCATTTGAAGTTCTGGGACCAATCACCCTACACGCATTTGTCTTCCTCTTAACCTTTATGGGCCATCATCCTCCTGCTTCTCTCCGCAGTCCAGGTATGCTTTGTACTGAGCAATAAAAACAACATATCCCTCACCTATCTTGTTCTGGTTGGCGAGCAAATACTAAAGGCTCAAGACCAGCAGATGGCTGTTCAAACAAATTCAGGTCTTATCAAGCCTAGAAAGGATTGACACACCCATGTTTTCACCGTGTGGCTCTTCTGTGTGCTGTAAGGGTTGTTCTGAAGACAGAAACTGCAAATTGTTTTTTCCAAGGGCAGAGTATGCTTCATGATATAGTATCAAATACTGCATTTGGTCCACCAAAATGCTGATTACGTGTCAGACAGTTTAAAATTCCTACACATTCTTAAGAACAAAAATAGGGAGAGGTGACAACATCTTACTACTCTTTAGAGCAGCATGAAATTTAAACCAGGAAATTTCTTGATATTAGAAAGAGGAATTCCAACCCTAGTTGAAGTTCTGCCATTTTTAAACACTTCTCTATAGCCTTTTCCTCTTTGCTTTTTTTCTCACAAACATGCTTATGCCTGCCAAAAGACACAATCAGTCAGATGAAACTGTACAGGGAGGTGGCACCTCATGGCACCTTGTGAGCTGCTGAGGTGGCCCAAAACACCAGTACCACATAAATCAGTGAAGACAGCTCCCGAAATGTGCTTCAGGTTTCCCAACAACAAGTGTCAATCCCACCACATCATGACCAAAAACCTCCTTGGAGGTTTTTACTGGTGCCTTAAACGTAAAGGTTTCTTAGGCACCTTTAGGATTTTCTTCCTAGGGCCTCCTCACCACCATCTTCCCAAAGGGTGACAGGGGAAATGGCACCCACAAATGGTCCCCATGCCTGTAGCACGTTGATGTCTCACCCTGGCCCCTCGGAAACTCAAGTGAAGCGCAAGAGAAGCTGTATTGATGTAAGAGCAGCAGCAAGGGAAACCAGGACTGTGACAGCAGAGACGAGATATAGATGAACCAGGACTAAGAACAGAGCTAGAGAAGACATTTGAGCAGTGATTACAGGAGGGATAAGATCCTAACTGGAAGACATGACTCTGACATCCTTGCTTCATTTCCTTCCATTAGAAAACTGGTATTTCTGCACTCCTAGTACCAGATGGAATAAAATGAGACCACACTTGGAGATGTGGTTTCATTTAGAGATCCACTCTTGATGTACAGGACTTCTGATTCCATTTAACTGTGTATTTCCCCAGGCTTACAATCTTGCCTTGAAATCTGAGTTCCAGCCTCCTTCTAACTTCCAGTCCATTCATTACGTGCTGGCAAAGAACTGCAGGTGAAGTTCTGTTTCCCTCGTATCACTTACAGACATAAAAACTACCTTGCTGGCAATTTTAGCAGCTTGGAGTTAAAAGTAAAGCACAGATACATTTGATCAGCTTCAGATCAGGGAATGAACACTCAGAACATAGGTTCAAACGAGTATTCAGGTAGCTGCAGCAATCACTCTGGTCTCTGACCAACTGGTCAGATGAATGCTTTTCTTCCTCAGAATCCCTTCTTTTCAAGGTATATCATAGAACTGCAGAATATCCCAAGTTGGAAGGGACCCACAAGGATCATTGAAGTACAACTCCTGGCCCTGCACAGGAAATATCAAGAATCACTCCATGTGCCTGAGAGTACTGTCCAAATGCTTCCTCAGCTCTGTCAGGTTGAATGCTGTGACCACTTCCCTGGGGAGCCTGTTCCAACCTCTGGGCAAAGAACTTTTTTCTAATATCTAACCTAAACCTCCCTTGACACAGCTTCATGCCATTTCCTTGGATCCCCGTCACCTGAGAGAAGAGATCAGCACCCGCCCCTCCATTTTCCTGCGTGAGGAGGCTGTAGACTGTGATGAGGCCTCACTTCAGTCTCCTCTTCTCCAGGCTGAACAAGCCAAGCGACCTCAGCCACTCCTCGTATGGCATCCCCTCTAGGTCCTTCCCCTTGGAGCCTCCTTTGGATACTCTCCAACAGCTTCGTATCTTTCATATGTTGTGGTGCCCACACAGAGCTCATGGTGAGGCCATCCGAGTGCAAAGCAGAGCAGAGCAGAGCAGGACAATCCCCTCCCTTGCCTGGCTGGTGATGCTGTGCCTGATGCTCCCCAGGACACACTTAGCCCTCCTGGCTGCCTCGTATTCAACTTGCCATCAACCGAGACCTTCACGTCCCTTTCCGCAGCGCCACTCTGCAGAGTTTCATTCCTGTCTGTACACACATCCAGGGCTGCCCTGTCCCAGGTGCAAAACCCATCACTAGCCCTTGTTAAACTCCATACAGTTGGTGATTGCCCAGTCTGCTGTCACACCTTTCAGTGTAACCCTTTGCACCTGACCTGTGAGCCAGTTGCTCACCCATCGCCTGATGGGTTTATAATATTCAAGAGAGCTTTGAACTTCCAGGGTTTTCTTCTATGAGCATTGTTCCTGCTGTAAGTCAACATTAGGACAACATAAAACACAATATACAACACAAGACGTTGTTTTTCAGAAGAGATCTGCATTTAAGGCAAACATGGACATAAAGCCAGACTCCAATGTGCTCCCTCCCACAGAACAGTACTTAAATCAAGCAGTAGCCCCATTAAAGCCTATGGGACTACTCCTGCAGTAAGGTGCTTTTCAAAAGGAATAGCATCATTAGGCTGCAGCTCTGAGAAGTAGCACTGTGGTTGCACGGAGGGTGCGCACAAGCTTTTACTACCTAAGATCTCCTAATTAGTCCTAATGATGGTTTGAATGGGACTGATTGCATCTTGCCTCATTGGCAGAGCAGAAAAGAACTATTTCAATTAGTTTTGAAAATTAGTGAATTTAATTAGAATATTGCAGAATACTTCATATTGACAGAATATTTAATGTTGTGCTAAACACCAAGTTTTTAGCCAAGATTTATGTACTCTTGCTATAGAACCCTCCTGCTCTGAGGGAGCTTGTTCCCATAGGAACACAGTCACACTGGCCACATGGAGACAGCTAAAACATTTCCAAAATCAGCCAGCAGAATAATTCTGCTATGTATTCCTTCTACTGCTCTAGTTTGAGTGTATGTATTATGTCCTATTATATCTAGTTGGAATTACATGCCCGCAGGGCAAAGTGAAATATATACATATATATATATACATATATATATACACATATGTGTGTATATATATATATATATATACACATATATATGTGTATATATATATATATATATACACATATATATGTATATATATATGTGTATATATATATATATATATACACATATATATGTATATATATATGTGTATATATATATACACACATGTGCACAAACACACACAGAAAACCAAAATCTTGTTAATTATTTTTGGTGTGTATCTGAACTATTTCCTTTTTATTTTCTTTTTCCTGAGGGACTGGTCCAAAAAACAGCCATCTCCAAAGACATTGCAGTAAATTAGAACTAAATTATTCATTTTTGCTGTGGAAGAAGGAGTTACCAGTGTGTGAAACATCCCACCAGAGACACCTGCAGATGCACCAAGTACATCCCAAATGCCATGCTAGGAGAGCCGTACCCTCCTGCCACATTGCCATTTCTCTCAGTTTCCTTTCTGGCCCCTAAGTAAGTTTTATTTTGTCATAAGTTTTAGGATGGATCAGACAGACTCTTTCCAGCTCTTATTTCTTCACAACTTAATGGATTTATCCTTTCCTTGGGGCTCAAGGAAGCTTGAATTTTAGCCTTTCAAGTTGAATGCCATCTCTCTCTTCCTTACTTTCTTCTACACTTGAATGCTTCATTTATTTAACAGCCTCATTGATCTCAACATGAAAATTATTACACCGAGGCGCTATCCAATTTGATCAGAGAAAGCAGAAAACTTTGGATCTGTCTTGCCAGGGGATTGCTTTCCATTTATGAAATTTCCATTTGTTGCTTACAAAACTTTCCTGCCAAAACATTCAGAACACAAATGTATCCTGTTCAGACCAATTTTTAGCAGCTTTAATTGCTATCAGACGACGTAAAACATGTATGTGGCAAGTTGTGGTTATTGGGGGTAGGACTGAGCTGCTGTTTTCCCCTGCAATGGCAGCAAGACATCCCCACCCCACAGGCAGTCCCGCTGTCCTGGCAGACCCCACTGTGGAGCTGGGGCACCCACGGCCATTCCTCTGGAGGTAAATTTGCTGTTCCTCCAGCGGGTGGCTGGACTCCCTCCCCTTGCAACATGAAGTCAAGCAGGAGGATTTGGGAAGTGGAGGCAGCAGCCCCACATGAGCACCACAGCCGTGGCCCAGGGCTGCAGGGAGCAGTGAAAGACCTCTGGAGGGCTGTGATGGGAAGCCTGTGACTTGACCTGGCTGTGATGAGAACAGCAGCTGGGCACACGCCAGATCAGAGGTGCACAGCCTTTGGCAGCTCACAGGTCTGGGGAAAGAGAAGCTGTCCATCATCCTCCGCCCACCCAGTCTGCAGCTGAGGCTGGACCCATACTCCCCTGCCACCAAAGTCACTGCCACTTCACCTTCCTTCTCAGGAGCCCAGTCACTCGTGCCAGCTTTTCTGACCACCCTGGAACAGAGGCAGAGCTGACCTGGCTGGGTTTTATCATGCTGGAAATTTGCCAGTGGCAAATATTTAGCTGGGAATAGTGCTCAGGCAATCCAAGCAGGATCTGTGCCCTGTCCTGGGGGCAAGGTAAAGTGGCTGCAGACCCCTGGGTCTCCCATGCAGGTGGCCCAAGGTGACAGACCACAAGGATGCAGGCGCAGGTTTTATTTCTCCCCTCTGGTTGCAAGCTTTCCACACCAGCCTGCAATGAGCACTACCCACTGAGGATCTTTCAAAGTTAAAACGGCTCTGAAACCTTCCCTGAAATTTTGGAATTAACCAAGTGTGGTGCTCGTGGGATATCATGTGGCCTGCAGACTGGAAAATGCCATGAAGCTGAATGCAAAAACCCAGCTTCTGCCACCAGAAGTTTTCCCTTTGCTTCCTTCTTTCCCCTTGGAGTCACACTCCTTGAATATTTTCAAGAGGAAAAAAAAATCCTTTGAACATTTTTTTTCTTTTTCTTGGATATTAAACATTTCCAGTCAAGCTGAACTTGTAGGAGAGTCTCTGAAATACTCCACCAGCATGTCCCTCTGGGAACTTTAGATTCTATTTATTTAGTGTTTTTACTCACTGAAGATCGTGTCTGAGAAGGTGTCAACAGTGTTTTCCTTCTCATCCAGCTCCTCGGTCTGACTGTCCTGCGAACTGGAGGGATTTCTTACCCTCAGGAGCCAGCAAACTGAAAGACTTGCCAACATGAATGTTTCAGAAACCTGCAGCCTGTTTTAAAATTATCCCGAGATGATTAAAAATTAAGAGACACTGTGACAAAGATGGACGTTCTTCCAGGCTTCTCTCTGAAATCTTAATGTCCAGTGATTCTGTACATGATTCCAAATTGCCTCAGAATGGTAAAGAACAGGATAAATCACAGCTGTCACTTAATGGAAACCTTAAAACAGCTCTTCTTAGCAACCAGTCATTCTGTTCTACTGCAGTTACAAGCTGATTTTTACTTACACCACTGCCGAAGGTGATTTCCAAGCAGACAGGACATTTACCCCTTCCTCGTTTCAGTAAAGATGACTCCATTTTGAACCTCATGCCTCTGTTAACTTACTATGACCCTGAAAACAAAACAAAACCCAAACTCTGATTTCAAAGAAGAAAACTGCAGGAAGACAAGGACAAACAGAAACAGGGGTTGTTTTCTGTACAAGTGCCCACAGTTTTTGTTTTTCAAGGGAGGGAGGAGCTATGTGGCCCTGTTCCCATTTAATCACTCCAGCAGGAGCCAGTAGAAGCCAGCAACAGCCACATTCCAGTTGCAGTTTGGACATGGCCACGTTCCTTGTTTTGTCTAGTTATCCTACAAACTCACTGAGGCATGGCAGAGCATTTTAACAGCACCCAGTAAAATGGAGCTCCCGGTTAAGTGTGGGTCTTTAAGGGATCCAATAGTATATAGAGTGAAAAAACAACAGCAGCAAAACCAAAAAACCTCAAAGCCCGCTTAAGTTGAATGAGGAACTTTAAAAATTTAAGGATGCAAGAAAGAAGTGAGGAGGAATTCAGGCTGGATGTGCAAGCCCTCAGCCCCCCTGCTGTGTGCATGCATCCCACTGGAGGATGGTTATTTTTTGCTCCTGCAGCTCCTTTCCTCTCCACATATGAACAGGCTGATCCTTCCTCCACTCCATTTGTCCACTCTGCACCCGTGGCCCAGCAGCCACCTCCAGCGTGCCCCAGAGCAGCTGGGAGCATCCCTCCCAGCGATCCTGTAGGTCCGGGGAGTGCATGTGCTCAGCCCCTTCAGCAAAGGTGGAAGCCTGAAGTTGACTCCATGAAGATCTATCCTCACAGGCACTGGCAGTTTTAGCTGCCAGGCAGCAATAAGTCCCTAGCAAGCATATGCGAGCTATGATCCAAAAGGCTTACAACTGGACAAAGGTGGGTGGATTTTGACAGGAAGGGCACCCCCTCTTCATTCCCCAGCCCCATCTCAGAGACAGAAGCCTACCTCCTGAATTCTTATCTCACTGTAGAGAAGCTTGAGTATTTCAAAGGAGAGGTCATAAGAATTTCTAACGTGGGCGAAGTGATGTGTTTTTCTTAGTCTTGCCCTTGGAGCTCGCATAACCATTTTGACCAGTTTTCCAAGAAATGCTTGGCCTGAATCGGATCTAGCATGGATCTAGCAATGGAAAATATTAAGTATCCTTAACGAAGGTGCAATACGTTGGAGTAATGATACAGAGGCCAGTTTTGACTTAACTAGACTGCCCTAAATTCTTTAAGGCACAAACAACCATCAAATTGACTCTACCACCTGTGTGTGCACTACCAGCTTACTGATGATCTCAGGAACGCTTCAACACAAATGCAAACACCATGCATGCCGCACCTCTGACATCCAAAATAATTGGCAGGTTGGGTGCCTGACCATCCACGCCTCTGCTGATCTGAGGACACACTGTTTCATCTTTGCTGAGGGCACCTGCTTCTGTGTGTCCTGCCCCACAGTCACACACACCACTCCAACCACGATGTTTGGTGCTCAGAGATTTCTCTCACTTTCCCACTACTGTATTTGAATTTGGTTTTGTGTCAACTAGGCAATGTTGGCACCTGCCCTGGAATGATGCAAGCAAAATTAGGTTCTTCACAGAGAGGCAAATGTGGACCAATCCTATCCAAGGAATGCTGCTTTCCCAAGAAGGTAACACTCTTCTTAGTGCCAAAATGCTACATTTCAATTAGCAAAGGTGACCCTTAAGAAGCAAAACATTCAGGCTCCTGAAAAATCACCAGTGAGAAGCACTTAGCATTTCTGAGAATCAGGCTAAATTTACAACAGACTGAAGGTTTGGGCCTGGCACTAAAACAGGTCTTGCTATCCAGATGCAGTATTAGTCTTTTGTAAAGAATTTGTACTGTCTTTATCCAATTTCCATTCTTAACTGTGGCTCTCAGTGAAATTTGTTCAAACTCCCCCAACTTTTTTTCTGCCAGACACTCCTTCTAAACAGAAGGATTATTAAATTCACATTCCAAATCTTTCTCCAATGTTACAACTGCTTTTTGCTTTTGAAGTGCAATTCTCTTCTGCAAAGTAAAGAAAAAGAAATGTTTATAAAGATTGGATTAGGATTGTTTCTCCAAAGTCTTGCACAGCAAGATTAGAGTACTCACAGGCTATGGGAACTCTGCCTGGCTATGGGGATCTGATAGTGATATCCAAGACCACTATGATGGTAATAATGATCTCTGTTCTCACCTACAGGAGCATTATTGCCAGACATCTTTGCTGAGCTTTGCATAACAGCATTACCTGACTGAGCCTGACAGTCAGAAAACGAGACTGTCAAAATTACAAGAAACAATTGCATTTACCCTTTCTTCCCCTAGCTGCCTCGGTCCTGCAGCTCTAACAAGTACCAGTGATAATAAGAAACTTGTTTTTGTCCCCAAAGCAGGCAAGCACTGTGCAGAGGCCACTCAAGAAGGAGCCTGGTGACTCACACTGGTGACTCAGGACCAGTTATTCCCGTGATATTAACTCTCAGTATAATACAAATCTCGCCTCTAACTCAAATTCTGGGTGAAGTTTTCAACTCACCTGCAAAGATATTTTTAAGCTTGGCTTGACAAACTACTCAGGACCCCAACTTTAGCTCAAGGTCTGTGGCCTTTCAGGCTGGTTTTCACATCCTGCTGGCCACACGCTTGCCTTGCAGCAGGACTGCACTCACACTTAAACTAAACTAAAGACAACATGAGGGCTCTACACACGTGTTAACTTTCCTCTGAGGGCAGGTATGGAGAAGCAATGTTTCTCCAACCCCATTCCTCAGACTGGTAAACTGCTGAGCTTTTGTTTTTGTCCAAACTCTCTCTAGCCTCTTCAATCTCTATAATGAAAGCCTCTCCATCAGCTGTGTTAACAGGCCCCCAAAATTCCGTGTGGCCTCTGAACACCCACAACCAGTGAGTCTCTCTTGCAGGTCTTGGTGCACTGGGTGAAAAAGCCATCATGCTCCATCACTCCCATTACCACTTGTCATCTAACCGTTTACATAAGCCTGTGACCTCTGAAATGAAAACACTTACTTGCACTTGAGTAGAGCTGGTTGGTTGGAAGAGAACTTGGAGAAGGAAATGATTGAAAAAACAGTCACAGAAGCAAGCTTCCAGAATGTGCCTTTTTGGTTTTCCTTTCAACTTTGCTATTTCCTCTAGTCAACCACTGCTTCCCCATCAAACAAAAAAGTTTCAACCAGCAAAATCAATTTGTTTAACATTTTCACATATCCTCCAGCACACAGGACTTCTATAGCACACGCAATCACCTAAAGTTTTGCTAAGCACAGATCAAGAGGACATAAGTAACTGGAAAACAATTCACATTATGTTGTGCACATTAATTTAAATTTGCGTATAAACAGGTCTAGAGAACCAGGTATTTCTAATGTGCCAATTATCTTTGTACTGTGGTACCCCACTCATTATCAAAAATAGCTTCACTTCAGACTGAAAACGTAATTTTCTTCTTGTATGTGGCTTTCTCAAATGGGTTTATTTTCACTTGCAGTAGAAGGGATGTTTCAACCAATCCTCAGTGTGATTTTTGGAAAAGGCAGCCTGTACACACGCAGTACCTCCAGAGGTGGCTTGCTCATATTAGACCAGGAGAATCTGTTTGGGTCCATAGGAGTATTTAGGCTGGTGGGCACAGACAAGCACTTTGAAAAGTGGCAAAGTGAGCTCAGCTGGATGAGCCAGGCCAGGAAAGACCTACGATCTATCCTGACCACTCTAATCTTGATGCAAGGAGGTTGACAGGCTCAACCATTCACATAAGTGTTCCTGATCGCAGGGACTGTAAAAAATAGTTTTGTAGGATTCAGGTGCCAAAATCATTGGGATGCACATGTGGACAAGGGAAGGGGTAACATTTCCCACTGGGTCAGCTGTAGAGGAGATCTAGAACAGAGGTTGTGGCTCCATTTAAAATAATGCTTCCAACAGACAGCAATTTATCCCATAACAAGACTAATTCTGTGAAAGGAGAGCACACTTCTGCATTCATAAAAAGTGTCCCAAGTTAAACCAACCTCTGGAACCCCATCTGGCATTTTGATGGTGGTTCTCTTTCCCAGACCTATGTATTGTGAGAAGCTGAATTTGGGAAATACACACCAGCACTCAGTTGCCATACAGAGTTTTTGAGCTCCAGAGGAAAATACACACTGTTGCTGCTGCCCCTCAGAAATGCAAGAGGAAAAAAATATCCCAGTGTATATCTTACTTGGTTCTAACACAGGAGGCCTGAGTTTCATGACCTATTTACCATTTGGTAGTAGTCCTTGGACCATGGGTCAGCATTTAGTAATGTACCAACTACCAGGCTACAGAGCTGTGACATTTTTCTGTGACCCGGGAGTCCTCCTCCAAAAGTCCCGAATTCTTTTAAAACTGGCAGTCTCAAAAGAAGCCTGGAACTCCTCCACAGGAGCCAAGTGCATCAGTGCCTTGACATCTCACTGGTTGCCACTGCAGAGACAATGTCTTCAGTCAGAAAAAGACATTGCCATCAAAGGAAGGTGGCAGGCCTGAAATTCCACAGCCTTCCTCTCCAAAACAGAAGTTTGAAGGAACCACTTCACAACCACAGCAGTACAGAGCATCCTTCCAATAGATGGGACGTGTCAGTTAGGCTTTTCTCTGGGGAGGAGATTTTAGCACTCTGGCCTACCCACTTTCCATCCAAATGATTCATCCTTGACATGCCACAGGGGCAGGCACAGAAGTGCCCTCTGATAAGAAAGACAAAATCAGTGTAAACCTCAAGAGAGCAGACTGAAATGAGAATGTCCATCTCAAAACAGCACTCACCTACCTCTCTAAGAAGGTGTGATCTGGAAAACATCTCTTTCCTCCATCATTTCCACTTTCCTCCCTCACTGCTTCCTGCTCAGGATGCTGCTCATGCAGTGTCCCTACCACAAAAGTAGCACACCCCAGAGACTTGGCACCTAAATTTGGGGGTTGTGGTACTCAGTGTAAGTAGAGGCCAAAGGTTCAGAAATAAATCCAAGTCACAGAGCTTGATTCTAAAATCTTTGCATGTTCAAAATACCACTTTTGAGAGGAACACATACCTGGGTCCATAGCTTCCTCCAACAATGGGACTAGATTCTCCTTTCTGATCAATCTTTTTTTTTAAAAAAACCATCAAATTAGCAAGGTTTTGATAAAATTCTAGGGGACATCACAATATTTTGTGACGGTTTGGGATGGCTTGTGAATCATCCACCAGCTATAACTGGAATGTAATACAAGCCATTGTAATGCTTTATGAAGAAAGTGCGTGTTGCTATCTTGCGACAACCATATGTTCCGCTGTTTGTATGTATCTGTTATCCAACCCTTACATAAGCCGTTGATGAAATTATCATCGCAGGACAAGCACACTTGTAGCACGGTTGAGTTGATCACAATAAAGTAATGAAGAAATAAAGGAGCTTCATGCTGAGGTGGGACTGGCCGCCCGCCTTCTCCAGCCACAGCTGCAGACGGAGGCAGCGTGCAGACCTGCAGTCAGCTGCTCCACAGCCATGACTTTGGGGACCACGGGAATACAGATATTTGGGACTTTGGGCTACATGTGAAAGGGCAAAGTAAATGTGCTTTCTCTGCTGCAGGGGAGAGGGAAGGGTTGGGGAGGGAGCTGAGGGAAAGGCTGGGGAGGAGGATGCTTTAATGGTTTAGGGAACCCGTGAGATGTCACCTGCACGCAGAGAGGCACTCGCACGGCTCAGGCTGCAGCAGGGGCAGCAGGGGCCGGGACAGCCCAGGCTTGCCGCATCGCGGAACGCACGGCCGGCATCCAAGCGCATCCCCGGGGTCTGTCCCCCGTCCACGACTCTCCTCCCTGCCCATCGGGCACCGCCAGCGCCTGCCCCGGGCACCAGCCCCAACCCGGGAAAGCCAGCGGGCAGCGCCAGGGCCGCTCGGCGCGGCACGGCTGCATCCCGCTGCCGCTCCCAGTGCAGCTCCCGGTGCTGCAGACGGGCCGGGCCAAGCCGCAGCCCCGGGTCCGGTGCGGTCTGTGCTGGGCTCCGAGGGCCATGTGCCGAGTACTACGGGCACAGACTCCACCTTCCCCGGCTCCCGCCCGCCCCCACGCATCCAGGAAGGGAAAAAGAGGAGGAGGAGGAGGAGGAGGAGGGGGAGGGAAGGGGGTGAAAGGGAAGAAAAAAGAAAAGAGAGAGGTTGAAAGGAGGGAGCTCGCCGAGACCCACCCTTCTCCCTCCTCCTCCTCCGGGCTGCTGGCCGGGCTTTTGTTTTCCTCCAGCGCCC